>PVIU01003640.1:0-141083 GCA_004026605.1 Ondatra zibethicus
TGTGTGTGTGTGTGTGTGTGTGTGTGTGTGTGTGTGTGAGAAATATGTCATCACCCAGAGGACTGAGGCAGAAAGACTGTTGTGAGACTGAGATTAGCCTGGGATATATAACGACTTCCACATGATTCTAGACTATCATATAAGATCCTTTTCAAATACCAGAAAAGGTGAGAAGTGGGGCCTCTTAGGCGCTTTGCTTCTAGGAACCATTGGGAAGGAGTTAAGATTGGAGGCACACATAACCTTGCCCAAGCTCTTTGGAGCCCCCATTATCCCCCTGCCCTGCTAGAATTGGTACTTATTTGATTCCATCTTTCCTGGCTGACCTTATGAGTTTCTTGCTACCTTAAAGTATGGGCAAAGAATAAGATACTTGTTCTTGGGACTGGAGAGATGGTTCAGTAGTTAAGAGCCCTGACTGCTCTTCCAGAGGAGCAGGGTCTGATTCCCAACATCCACAATCATGGGTGCTCACAAACATCTGTAACTCCAGTATTAGGGACCCTGATGCTCTCTTCTGGCTTTTGTGGGAACCAGATATGCAAATGGTGCTCAGACATACATGTAGACAAAACACCCATCATGCATAAAACCAAAAAAAGTTCCTATCCTAGAAAGACATTATACCCTACTATGGGTTAATCCCCAGGTTCTCTCTCTTCCCTCTCCCAGGCTCTTCAAAATTGAAATGGGGGGAAGGGAGCAGACAGTTGAAATCAAAGCTTGAATTCTATGTGTGATAAAAAATTCAACAAAATGTGCCAAGTTGCTCAGATATGGAATTTTTACTCCTTCAAAGGAGAGAGAGAAAATTTAAAAACACATTCTTAGAGTGTCTACAGGAAACATTTACCTACAAATACCTTTGTTAGCCTTCCTTCCTGCCCTTCTGCTGATCATCCCCATCCCCACTGCATAATAACTTTTCAGCCAGAAACACATCCCTACACAGCCCATCCATCTGACAGCCTGTGATAGAAAGCAGTGAGGGACATCACACATTCGTATATTAGGAAGCATCTGAAATAGTTGGTGTTGCAGATACACAGTTGGATCGCTCCCACTTCCCTGCTAAGCTGAGTCCATTCCACAGCAGCCAACAGCTTGGTGAGCAAAATGGAAATGTAGTCAGTCTGGAGCTGCCTGCAGAATCCTCAGAGCAGCTGGGAAGACAGGGAGGGGAGTTCACCAAGGGATACCGTTCATTCCCACCTGTTCTTTCTTTGGCACCCAGCCCTTCGCCCATTCTGCTTGACAACTTGGAGGAGAGAGTAGGGCAGCATACAGGAACAGCAAGAACTACAGAAGGCCTGCCAACCTGCCCAAATCCAGTCATGTTTCTTGAAACCTTCCTATTGGGCGATTTTTCTGCAGATCCATAGTAATTCAGATCTGCTCCCAACTCTGGACAGATTATCAAATGTAGGCTTCTCAGCATCAGGAAGTTGAGTGGAGGTTTCCTAATAAGTTCCAGCTCATTAAAATATCCCAACTTCTACTGAACAGAACACTAAAAGAATGAACATTTTTTTCTCAACTTCTATACCAAGATGAAGCTTCATAATAGGAAGACTAGTCATTACTGTTACTGTTATTCAACCACGTGGCTGTGTGCAAGTCGTTGAGCATTCCTAGCATTCCAGATCCCTATCTTTACATATGAATGATTAGGAAGTGTCCATCTCTGGGTGCAGTTCTGCTCTGTCTGATACCTTTGTTTTCTACCAGCCACCAAAACCTACCTTGAAAGATTCTGTATTAAAGCAATGGAACAGTGGGCTGGTGAGAAGAATTTGGGCTCTATGTGGTTAAAAAAAAAAAAAAAGATTGGGCTTAATCACTAGAGTGAGAACCATAGTAATAAATCATGGAACTATTTAATTTTGGTCCCATACACCAGAAAAATGGGATCATAGAGCACTCAGTGTGGTTCTGAGGTCCCAATGAAATGATGCTGCATTGACTTATCACTGATTAATTAAAAATGATTCTTTTCCCACAGTAGGAAAACAAAAGAAGACCAAGAATCTAATGTCTATGTTTCTTGAGGCAATGTCTCGTGTGTAAACACTTCTATATGAGTGTATGAACTTGAGTTCAAATCCACAGAATCCATCTGAAGTCGGCTGTGGTAGCCAAGGTCTGTAATCATAGTGTTCCTTCAAGATTAGCATACACAACAGAGAACAATAAAGAGACCTTGTCTCAAACAAGTTGGAAGATGAACACCTGAAGTTGTTCTCTGATCTCCAAATGCACAACATGGCATGAAAGTGGACCACACTCACACACAAGAGTATGTGTGCATACACACACTTACACATCATACATATGCACAAACACTCAAATAAGATAAAAATTCCCCAACTTCTGTATTCTTAGTAGATTAAATATAAATGAAGATGATGCCAATACAGGTTATACTTTGAGGATCTTATGCTGGAAACAGAAGTATGCCCATAACCAAGGAGCTTGTGACCTCCCTAACAGGTCTGACAGCCCCATCTTTGATGGCTATTGACTAGAGCAGTACTTGGTGTGACAAGTTGGAGATCCTCTTAAGAGTCATTCTCAGAGGTACAGTATAATCAATGCCCCTTAGGAGTGGTTCATAATGACTTGCTCAGCTTCAGGTCACTCACCTGCCTTATTCTACACCATACACTTCCTCCACAATGGAAGTACATTGTCATCTATCACAGATCAGCTATTGCTTTCAGAAAATTCCTGTAAGCATGGCACAGAATCATTGTATTCTACTTCTGAAAGGGACCTCAGAAATTACAATGTTCTGGGATTTTTTGTTTTGTTTTGTGTTGTTTTTGTTTTTTCAAATCGCGGGGCATGATCCATTAGTGGATTGCAAAACCCATTCAGCAGGTCAAGACTAGCATTTTTGAAAACAATGAAATAGAATAGTGTAGAATGGAATGTGCTCAAGTGTACTGTATTGTTATGTGAAGCTTTTGTTTGTTGTTTCTGCTGGGCATGCATGCACAAATTTGCTTGGTCATGATCTAAAAACACATCTTACTCTGAGCAGCAGTCAACACACTATAAAAACGATGGTTAAGGTCACTCCTCTCAAATGTTGATAAGGGAACCTAAGGCCAAAGATATGATCCAAAAATCACAGACCTGAGTTTTGGCAGAGGCAATAATAATAATAATAATAATAAAAGTGTAAGTCTTCTGATCCTGGGTTCATGGACTTTCCTGGCTGGCTTCTGTCTCCACCACTTTTAGTCAGTATTTGCTACTTACCACCTTACATCTAGTTGCCCCTCAGAAAAAATGCTCTACTGCCTGTTATTCCATGAAATCAATTTTTTAGGATTCCAGAAGCATTTCAATCTAGGGAGCAAACCTTGTGATGAACAGGCACATAAACCAAACTCATACCCTGTTGTCTTACAGATCATAAGTGCCCTCAAGAGTACCTTTGCCAAGAGCTCTATGGAATACCATGGCTAGAAGAGTTAGCCCTGTGCACTCACCAGAAACATGAACTATGTTGAAGTATACATGCAACCATAGAAAGGTGACATTTCTGAAGAACGTTGGAACAGTAACAAAAAAAAAATACAAACTCCTCTTGTAGATAAAGACCTGGGTTCCATGTGGGTGCACAGGGTGGGAACTATCTGAAGGCTTTTCATTTCTTGTATTCTGCCCTTTCTGAAATCTGTCTTCATATCAAGCAACCCAGAAAAGGATTGCCCAGGGTAGCAGACAGACTGAGTTTGGTTACACTGATTTGTTTGTGGATATAGAATAATTTTACCACTTAGTCTCTACCCAACCTATAAGGCTCATCTCCAAAAATAACCCTACCACCCCAGGTTGCACTCTGCTTCCAAGCCATTCACTATTGTCTCCCTCTCTTTTGAACTCCTCCCAGACTTCCGTGGCCACCTAGCCACACTCACGTATGTACCTAGAACCACACCTCTCCACATCCCTGGCAATGGCACACACTGTCCCAAGGAAATGTTTGGTGGAAATGTGTGTGATCACTGCTGCTGCATGTTAATGACTCCATGTGGAGTTTGGCAGTGAAATGAAATAGACACAAATAGTTTAAATGGGGTTTTGCCCCAGCTACAGATTTTATTCATCTACAAAATCACAGTAGATGAAATTTAGATAGAAGGAATTCACAACCATGGGAATCTAGAGAAGGGACAGGCTACATTATAATAAGAGGTTAGGGAAAATGGGTAGAGAGGGGCATTTTCCAGGAGGGAAAAAAGAAAAAAAAAACGATGAAGTGGTGGGGTAAATTGGGAAGAGCATGATCTTACCAACCGAGTTCACATTCTAAGGCTTAAAGATGTTTTTGACTCTCTATAGTTAGCGGTACTAACTAGAATTCCAAAGAGGAAAACTTGGCATGTCTAGTAACCTGAGGGGTCTAGACATTCATTCATACCTCCCCACTTACATTCAGCAACTACTTTGTAAAGCCTCTGGGCCAAAAACCAGGGAATGGGAACACAGAGGTGGTGTTTTCATTACTGTTGTGCCCCTGTGCTCAAAATACCTACCAACGGTGATTCAAGGGAGGAAAAGTTTGTTTTTGCTCACAGTTCCAGAGAGATTCAAGTCCAACATGCCAGAGAAGGCCCAGCAGCAGGAATGCCACATCATCATAGACTAAGAAGGAGAGCATTGTTAGAACTAGGGACCAAATTATAGCTGGAAAGACCTGCCCCTGGTGTCCTTTTCCTCTAGTCGGACCCCATCTCCTAAAGGTTCCACAGCCTTTGAAAATCTTCTGGGGAATAAGCATTCAAGACAGGAGCCTGCAGGGACATTTCAGATACAAGTCATAACAGACCCCACTCTCATAGGGTCCTTGTCATCAGAGCATTCGTGGTCTTATATCCATTCTGTCAATACATCTTTCCTTTTGTTTCAAGGATTTATTATTTAGTTATTATGAAGTATGGAAATAGCTAAAGTTACACATTTCTCTCCCTTACGAAATCACTCAATAAAATGTAAATTAACCCCTCCCAGTTCCACTAGAAAACCTAATATATACTGTGGTGGTTTGAATGAGAATGACACCCATATATTCATACATTTGAATGCTTAGTCGTTAGGGAGTGTCACTAGTTGAAAGGATTAGAAAGATTAGGAGGTGTAGTCTTGTTGGAGTAGGTGCAGCCTTGCTTGCTGAAGGAAATATATCATTGTAGGCGGGCTTTGAGGTTTCAAAACCCCATGCTAAGCCTTTTCTCTCCCTTCTGCTCCCTTCCCCTCTCCCTCCTCCCTGCCTACAGATCAGATGTAGCTCTCATGCTTGTTGTCATGTTTCCTGCCATGACGATAATGGACTAACCCTTCGAAACTGTAAGCAAGCCCTCAATGAAATGCTTTCTTTTATAAGAATTGCTGCCAGGTAGTAATGGCACAGGCCTTTAATCCCAGCACTCGGGAGATAGAGGCAGTTAGATCTCTTTGAGTTCGAGGCCAGCCTGGTCTACAGAGGGAGTTTCAGGACAGTCACGGATACACACAGAAAAACCCTATCTTGAAAAACAAAAACAAAATAGAGAATTCCCTTCGCCATGGTTTCTCGTCACAGATACCCTCTTGGACAGTTTAGTTAGATTGTGAAGCAGTAAGGTAATTAGGACATGATTGATTCTCATTTATATACGCTAATAAATCTCTTCTACTATGTAGAGGTTAGTTTCTTAGAATTTAGAGATCATCATTCATGGTAGAAAAATTTAAGTACAGAAGGCCTTTCACATACCACCTTCATTACACTTAATTAGAATTAGTACTTGCTAGTCAGTATCTTTATAGGTAGAAGAAAATTGATGCTTTTGTTGGGGAAACAAAACACTATGACTACATGAGAGTCCAGGTCAAATGGAAGTCTCTTCAAAGGAGCTTTCTACCCTAGAAACTTAGATATTTGTAATAGGTATGTCATAGCCTGATGAGCAGGGAATATTGAACTCATGCTCAACCCAGTGCCAGAGAAGACAGGTTCTTTTTTGACTCTGTTACTCTGCGTCTTGCTAAGTCTGCAGAGATACAAAGAGAGGTGTCCCAGCTTAATCTTATACATTTGTTGCCCCAGACCTGGAATTAGTCCTGGCTCCTCTGAGATGGAACAGCCTTTTGTATACCACAGGTATTCTCTATTATGGTATTGCCACCAATTCTTCTAGGCTTCTTCAGTAAGCAGAACTGAAAAACACGAATGCTTCAGAAGGTGAAAGTCAGTCAAGTTTAAACTGTCACTTCCAATTGAAATGTAAGATTGTAGCTTTTAGTTTAACTTCCTTGATTTTATACTTCATCTTTTTCTCTTATGCTGAAAACCTCGATTCCTAATGACAATGTCACAATTACTTACTTCAAAAGCTGCAAACTGACTGCTGTAAGAGAACTGAACTCAATTTGAGATCCGCCCCCCTTTGTCTTTGGGGTGTTTTCTACTAGTATTATAGAATAGAAGATACTCTGAATAGAAGATACTCTGCTTGAAAGTCTTGTGAAATGTCTGAAGGTGCTAAATACAATAATGCTAGGGCCTTGTGTATTTGGGGGGGTACATGAAGGGGAAAGCTTTGAGATACTCGCAGCTACCTATCCAAGGTATATCTGGCTCATAAATAACCAAAAAGCCATTGAAAGTTCCTAAAGTTTTAATTCATAATTCACTTGAGAAAAACCTCCCAGCCTTTTGCCCTTCGTGCCCATCTCCTCTCCATAGCCGTTATTTGGGAAAGTAAGAGCTCCTGCACTTTCTCTCTCATCTCTGTGAAGTCTGCACACCAGCCCTCAAAGGAGCTTGGCAGGCTTTGTTGAGAAACAGTGCAGAGAAACCTCTGTGGTGGTGAGGAGAGCTTTTGATCTCTAGAAATTTGAAAACTCAAGCCTGGAGGTCTTGGCATTTATCCCAGAGATCAAACACATATGTTGGCACCTGTAGGGAAAGAGGAAATGAACCAGCCTTTTTTGAATCCAGAGCTTCTAATGAAAAACTCCAAACTCTTGCAGAACCCACCAAAGGCCACAGGCTCGTTAGAAGCTACAAGGAGCCTCCATAGGAACTTCACTACCATGGACCCAGTGAGTGAATCACACATGGGGATCAGACAACTTCAACCATGAGTAACTGTGCATGAACCAAAATATTAAGAGTCTGGTTTGAATGATGTGAAATTATGATTTCTGCAGGTTAAAATAGATGAATAAGGCAAACTCATGTTTCAACTTTATAGCTCTTGAGTAAGCAAATGAAGACCTCAATCCTCAGCAATCTTTCCAAAAAAAAAGTAGTACCCTATATCTCCTTCTCAGGTTCAAGATATTTCTATTATGTTTCTCTTCTCAGGTTTATTTGCTACAGAGATAGGCCAAGATGAACGGAGGAGAGAGATAAATTATAGAAGAAAACCGACTATTCTATCCACCACACTGTTCTAGGAAAGAAAGCATTTTACCTATAATAATGTTCAAAGGACTACAGAAGCACTTTGAGAAGAAAAGGACACCAGCAGTGCTCTCAATGAGTTCATAGCCTAGTAGTCAGATTAGGCAAATGAGATGATTATCCAAGGTGGGATCAAGTGTTCACTCTGAAGGAACACTGAGTTCCACACTGGTTCATGATAAATGCTTTCTGATTCCAGGAGGAGTACAGGGATGAAGGACCATTGAAGTGTGGGGAGTGAGCTGGTGGGTAGATAGGATTGGATTAGTAGACTAGAGGACAGATGCTGGCAGAGATCAGCATAAGGTAAGATTGAACTAGATGAAATTTCTATTTTCAGGTAACAAAAAACGTACTTGAATACGGACAATGTCTTGACCTGACCTAATATGAAATTCAAGAAGAATCTGCTGGTAAAAGTCCTAGGAACATTTCACTGTGGATAGACCATGAGTCATATAAAGCATAGAGAGGGCAATTATAATCCTGCTTAGGAGGGAGATAAAAATGACTTAGTAAAAACACAAATGAACCATACATTGAATTTGGCTTTCACTATCAGTCATCCTTCTACTTTAAGACCTTTATACATGATAAACTCAACAAAGTAACAAGATACATAAAACAAACACACAAACCCCAACATTTTCATACACCAATAATGAACCCACTAAAAAACAAAATCAGGAAATATTCCCACTATAGTCTTAAAATAGTCAAAACACCTGAAAATAACCCTACCCAAGTAAATAAAACATCTCTATAACAAAAGCTGCAAATCACTAAAGAAAGAAACTGAAGACATCAGAAGATGAAAAGACCACCCATTTTCATGAATCACAAAATTAATATTGTTAAACTGGTAATATTACAAAAATAATTGACAGATTCAGTACAATCTCCATCAAAATGGCATCTTTCAGAGAAATAGGAGAGAACCTTCAAATTCACATGAAATCACACAAGATCCCAAATAACCCAAGAAATCCTGAGCAAAAAGAACAATTCCAGATGGATAAAAAAATACCAGATTTCAAACCATGCTACAGTTTCAGAGTAATAAAACAGTAGCATATTGGCACAAAAACAGAAACATACAGCAGTAGACTAGAATACAAGACTGAGAAATAAACTCATGTACCTATAACCATCTGACTTTTGGCAAAGGTGTCAAAAACCTCCGGCTGAGAGAAGACAACCTTCTTAACAAGTGGTACTGGAAAAACTGAATCTCAACATATAGAAGACTGAATCTAGATCCTAGCTCCAATCCCCAGCATGGCATAAATTAGAACGTGTGAAGGGGAGGCAAGATGATCACAAGTTCAAAGTCATCCCCAGCCACGTAACAAGTTTAAGGCCATTCTGGGATACATGAAACCTTGTCTCAAAACATAAGCATAAATAAACTAACTGATGAGATTGTATTTATGTTTGATGTATTCTCACTGTGACGAACACTTGAAAACAAAACAACTTAAAAGAAGAAATATTTATTTTGGCCCATAATTTCAGACACTAGTTGTTTCTCAGCATGGTTAGTCAGACTATCGTGATAGTAGACAACATGCCCTCTGTGGTCCGCTTCCTCCAGTTGGCCTCATCTCCTAAAGCCTCCACTGCCTCCCCAAATAGTGTCATCAGCTTAGGACCAACACATGAGTCTGTAAAGGACATTTCATGTTCAAATCTAACAATATCAAATCAACAAGCTTCTACATGACAGAGAACAACTAGTAGAGTTAGCCAACAGAATGGAAGAAAAACATTGCCTATCCTTCATCCCCTTCATCAGACAGAGGATTAATATCCAGAGTACATGAAGTACTAAAAAAAAATAAGAAACAAAAGAAAAAATAAATCAATAAATGGGCAAATGAACTGAAGAGGCAGGTTTCAGGTA
The DNA here is from genome assembly GCA_004026605.1 of Ondatra zibethicus. Taxonomy (NCBI): domain Eukaryota; kingdom Metazoa; phylum Chordata; class Mammalia; order Rodentia; family Cricetidae; genus Ondatra; species Ondatra zibethicus. The sequence continues at coordinate 9,366 of PVIU01003640.1, forward strand.
AAGATATACAAATGGTCAATAAGTACCTGAAGAAATGTTCAATCTATTTAGTCATCAAGGAAATGCAAATCAAAACTAAACTGTCCCCTAGTCCAAATAGTTGCCCCTAGTCCAAATAGTTGTTATGAATAAAACAAATAGCAATAAATGTTGACAAGGATGCAAAGAGAAGAGGAGCCATTGTACACTGGCGGTGGTAGATGATGAGTCCAGGAATCCTGGGCCTCTAGATTATCAGCTTGGGTTCTGCCTTTGCAGCTGCTGCTCTGCTAAGTACTGACTTTTGCTTTCCAATCTCCACCTCCATGTTGTCTCTAGGAGTTTGCAGGCAGAGTAACTCTTCATTAACACACAAGGCTTTCCAAGTCAGCCTCTCAGACTACCAAATGAAAGCTGTAAACACCCAGTCAGTCAAAATGTTAAACTGGATTTAGGGGCCAATGCATAGGCCTGGGAGTCCTGAAGAGGGTATACATGAGAACATGGAAGTGATTGTGGTCCATGTTGAGCTGCTTGCCCAGAACCCTCACAGCAAGTTGCCTGTAACATCCACTTGTGCCTTCACAATACCCTCTAGCTCTGGATACTGACTTTCTCTGCAGAGTTTCTCTGACTCAAAAACATCAAATCAAGACCAACATGAGCAAATAACAGAACTAGAAAAGGAATGGATTACAATTAGCCTTGAAAAGGAAAAGACTACATTTTTGTTTATCTGGTTTGTAGCCTTGGATTCATATAATGATAGCAATAAACATTAAAAATAAAGGAATAAAACAAAGGAAACATGGCTCATCAGACAAAGATGCTTGACACCAAGGTAGATGACCATGCGTTCAGTCCTCAGGATCCACATGAAGGAAGGAAAGAACCGATTGGCACAAGTTGTTCTTTGATCTCCACATGCATGTAGTGGCATGTGCACCCACATATTAAACAAATAGATGGATAAATAAATAAATGTAAATTTTTTAAAAAATTTAAAATATGGATGTCAACCTGCAAATCAAATCAAAGGAGTCCGTAATATCAACCCAGAGGATAGTTTTCAGGTCATACAATAGCCCAGGACACCTGTAGGGTCATATTGCTTGTTCTAACAGCAGATCAACCTAAACAGTAAGCATTTTTGCTAGAATTTCCAATCTTTTTGCATTGCCAAAGCAGCTAGCTAATGTTGTCAGTCCAGTAAGAAATAAGAACCATTATTTCAACATTCACACAAACTATAATCACCTCTCTAGCTGGCTATTTCTCAATGTTACCAGTGAATTGAATCTAAAATGTCAGTTTCATTCTGTATGGAGATGGGCAGACCCATTTAAATGGGCTGTTGGGGGGGCTCTCCTGTCAGTTTTTTAGGGACTTAAACATCAGGGCAAAGATATTTACATGAAGAGGTAAGAATATTGGCAGGAAGGCATCTGGGATGTAATATAAATTGGAAATTTCATTTAAAAATGAATTTTGATCATATTTCTGGGTGTTAAGCTTTCTTTTAAAGATTGTGAAGCCAGTAGATTTAGTGAGTAGAAGAACATTTACTAACCTTTTTTTTTCCATTCTGAGAAATGTCTGTTCTTTTCAGAACAAATCGCCCACAACAAGAGTCACACAGGTGTGTCCGAATTTCCCAAACCCCTCACTATTGTGCCACCTTTCCAATGTGTCCTCCCAAGTGTTTATGCACTGTGGCTACAGGCTGAAGTCCCCCTAGAAATGCCAGTGTCCTTGGTGGTGAGATTTTACTGGAAGGAGTAGAAAGTAGGAGCCACTGAGGCAATCTAAAGCTGCCTGTTCAGGGGACTCCTGGAACTTCAGAACTTCCTTCCTCTTGGGGTAAATCCAAACCATAGCCCGGAACACACAGCTCAGGGTCCGGAATCAATAGGGCCTTGGGATTTACAAGTAAAGCTTTGGGTCAGATGCATCTACTTAAGTCCCAAAAAATCATCTCAGAAATGAACACTTCAGTTGAATATTCAACCCTTCAAGAATGTGAGGCCTTTCTATAGCTCTTTGCTTCCTCGAGCGACACTGTATCCATCACTGTCTTTCTCTCCTTCCTTTCTCGGTCCTTTTCACATTTCTTGCCTTACAGTCTTTGGCTTTGATATATATCACATTTGCCAATCTGTGAAGACACTCCCGCTGTGTTGTTGCTGTTTCCATTTGGTATATGAAGCAAAAGTAATAGCTATTATATCAACAGCAAAAATGAAATCCCCAAGTCCCCAGAAAAATTAGAGCAAGGAAATGCAATGACCTGTTACTCTCTTTATCTACTCATGTTCAAGCGCCAGCCATGCCCTCTCATTCGGCCACGCTTATCTTTGTCCCTGCAACTTATTTATGTCTTCTTCTCCTACAGTTACACATGTGCAAGATAAAAGCGATGTCAACAAAACCCTATGTTTCTCTCAAGCCCACTTATTTACATAATCATTACTGGACATTCAGTACCCAGTCCAAGGCACTGAAGGATATATATATATATATATATATATATATATATATATATATATATATATATATATATATATGGTCTCTCTCCCTGGGGCTCTCTGTATAGCAGGAGAGACAGGTGGTAACAAACATACAGATGCTATGTCAAGTGGTAGAAGCTCTGTGAAGGAGCGGAGAGTGGGGTGAGAGGATCAAGGGTGACAGGGCGTCTATTTTGGACGGGATGGTGTGGCAGATGCTCAGCATTTTGTTGGCATCCCCTCAGCATTTACTTCAACGCTTCAAAGGCTTCTCCTGTGACTTCCTGAAACGTTCTATCTAAAAGTGACTCCCCCGCACGTGGCAATGGGAGAATGCTTGGCCTATAAGCATGGCGAACTCGATGCATTAGTCATCTCCAACTCCTGGAAGAACTCCTTGAGCAGATGTCAATGTTCTCCGAAGTTAGGCTAACTTTGAAGTGCATGCTACATGGTCCCCTGAGATCCTTAGTAGGCCTGAGTGCCAGCTGCCCACCTGGTGACTGCAGGGAGCATGCCTCTATCAGATCCTGGCCCTTACTTGGCTTTCCTAGGTTTATCTCTCAAGGATAAACTACTAGAATTTTAAAAATTGTCTTGCGCGTTGCTTCTGAGGAACCCAAACTAAGTCCTGTGGTAAGATGCCATTTGAGCACGTGTCTGACCTAGCAGAGGGGTAAGCTGAGTGAAAATGAGGAGTAAGAGAATTCTAATCTAAGAGAGCCATGAGGCCAGAGTCTCTAAGTAGAATCAAGCTTGGGTATTTGAAGAGCAAAACTATACTGCAAGACCAGGGTTAGGAGAGGCACTGGAAAAAGTAATTTCTCCCTCAAGTTTGCTTCCCACTGCTTCCTCTAGCTTGTCCTCTCGTTTCTCTCTTCCCCTTGGGCAAATTTTCTGAGTATTCTGACATTTGATTTTAGATTCCTGATGTCACTCTAGCTGACTGTACCTTTGGGAATTTTGTTTGTTTGTTTGTTTGTGGGACAGGTAGGTAAATGTTCTTACTACGCTTCCCACACCAGCCTTGACCTTGTTGCATGGTCTGGGATAACACTAAACTCTCTCTCTTCTTGCCTTAGTCTCACAAGTGCTAGGGTTGCATCTGTGTGCCACCACACCTGACCTTAACTATGCTTTTAGAGCTAAAAGGCAAGAAATCCCCAACCTAACCACTGATAGATGCTAAGGAGCTAGGAGTCCAATCAAGGCCCTGCTTGGGGAGGTAGCCTCCAAGGGAAAAGCAGTAGGCTTTCTGTATTGTCTCCCCAAGCCTAAAAATGATGACAGGTACTATTTTGTCCAGTGCCATGGTCATCACCACTGACACCTCTGAGAACTCACTGTTTCCATCTTCATCCCATGAGCGTGGCCTTCATTATCACTAATCCTTATGCTGTTCTGAAAACCAGAATGTACCTATAGCCTGGTTGCTTTGCTTGCTTTGACACCCTGGGCTACACATGAGATGCCCAGAAGCATTTTCTGAGGCCACTGAGCCCTCACTGTGCAGCTGTGGGCCCCGCAGAGGCAGCCACTTTGATCCTGAACAGGAGACTCCAGATCACAGGGACTGTGGAGCTGTCTTTCGGCAGCTGCCATGAGCTTAGTGCACATGCCTCCCAGAGCAGGGCTGCTTTGCTGACTCCTGGGAGGTTCATCATCAAAACTCCCTGCCCTGACCCACATTGTGCCTCTCTTCATTTGTGCTTCTGGCTGGAGCTAGCAGGGAACTGCTAGCGGAGTCTATTAGCACTCTGTTCTGCTCTCAGATTCTTCTGGAGAAGATGGCTTCTAAAAGTTCATTAGCAAGAACTGAGCGTGGGGGAGGATAAATAGCAAGGCCTGAAAGGCAGGCCAGAGAGCTCAAGCTCGAAAGGCAAAGTGGTCAGTAATGGAGGTGGGGGGGGCAAAGCCCTCAGCAAGACTACTAATGTCTTCAAGACTGAGGTTTCTCCCAGACTGAGCAGTATCAGTTTTGGGGACTCCGTTTACCCCTTTCTAATTGTCATTAGCTCTTACTAAATGCCCATGGGTTGGTCTGTTTTGTGGTTTCAGCTGGGGCCAGAACTGTGTGCTGGATAACGGCTTTGAGCAGCAGAGATATACACCACTTCTGGGCTTGACTATTCAAAAACTCCTAGGAGACTTGGTCCTCTCTTTCCCTCTATGCTTAAGGGCTAAGTATTCCAGGCTTATACCAAGTTTTGAATGAGGAAGAAACAGAAATTTTATTTTATAAAAACATTCTTATTTGTATATATGTTATCTACTCTAGTATTGCCATTTTTTATTCTGCCTGTTCATTCATTCATTCGTGTACTTGTTTACTCAACTTTTCAGCTGTCATTCATTCATGCACTATTAACTGTCTTGTACATGCTTAGCACTGAACTTCAGTATAAATAAATGTTGGGATCTTCCTCTGGAGTAACATGAAATCTAGGTCAGAGGATGGATATAAAACAGCAAAAATAATAACCAGGTCTCAGAAGAACATACTAGGTACATAAGACTATGCTATCTACAGGGAAATAAATACTCAAAACTTGAAGTTCTATTCTTTCTTAGGGACACAAGAGAAATAGAAAATATAAATAGTCCTATATTTTCTAAAGAAATTGAATTATTGATCAGAACTCTTTCTATAAAGAAAACTCTAGGTTCAGGTGGTTTCACCACTAGGAAACAGTATCCAAATACTTAATGAAGCAATGATATCAACTAATATTAATTATTTTAATGACCAGAGCAGGACCAAATGCTTCCCAACAAAATGTAAAAAGCTCCAATGACTCGATTATCAAAACCTGATGAAGGTCATCCCCAAAAAGACTACAGATAATATCATATCATACTTGATGGTAAAACACTAAGTGCTTTTATCTAAGCTGGAGAAGAATTCAAAACATCTACTCTTACCAATGTAAGAAGACATGAAGCTAGGATAGAAAAGGAGGCCATTGCTATTCAAGCACTGAAAGTAGGCAAAAATCCCTACAGAATCTACAAAACATTGCTACAATTAAAAAGTGAATTCAGAAAAGTATCTTCTTGTATGGGATATAAGATCAATACATAAAAATCAAATAGCTGGGTACAGTGGTGATGTATACCTATAAGCTCAGCACTTGGGAAGTAAAGGCAGAGGAACCACTGCAAATTCAAGACCAGTATGTTCTACATAGTAAGTTATAGACCTGATCTCTACCCCCCACAAAAAGGGCATGTATGTGAGTGTGCAAGCATGTGCGTGTGTGCATGTATAATGAAAAATTAGAGAATGAAATGAAGCAGAATACAATTTATAGTAACACCAGAATAATCAACTACATAGAGATAAATCTTAGAAAAAAGCATGTAAGTTTTCTAAACTAAAAACAACCATTATTGATAAGACAAATTAAAGAAGGCCTATATGATGAATACCATACCATATTCAAGGATTGAAAGGATAACTGTTATACATGTCCACTTATCCCAAATTCAATGGATCTGAGTGACTCAGAACAATGCTAGTCAAAAATCCCAGCATGGGCTTTTTAAATATATAGATTTTATTAATTCTTTGAGAATTTCATATTCACCATTGTCCAACTGCTCCCAGATCCCTCCATCTCTTTATTCACACAACTTTATGTCTTCTTTAAAAACAAAAACAAAAACCTTCAAGTACAATTTGTACTGTCCAGAAATTTTTGAGTGTTAAGTTTGTGCTGCAGCATATTGACCTATCAGGGGCCAATATATAAAAACAGGTTGACAAAGCTGCCTCTAAAAGATATATGAAAATGCATAGCTTATTGAATAACTAAAATAATTTTGCAAGAAAATGAATTTGGAGGATCTATACTACATTATTTCAAGATTTACTATAAATCTTCACAGGTTAAGACAATCTGGTTTTGGCAAAGGATAGACAAATGGATCAGCTGAGATCTTAATTGACAGATATAGATCAATATAGATCAATCGATGTCCAGATCCAGAACCAAACATAAGTGCATTTTGGGAAACGGCAGTAAGTCAATCTAATGGGGGGAAAAGAAAACATTTTTAAGCAAGTGGTTTTAGAAAAACTAAACAGAGAAACAAGGAAAAATAAAATTTAAACCCCACACTCACTCCATATATGAGTTAGTGGACAACAGCATAAAAGTGAGAACCACAAAATTTCTAAAATAAAATGCCTGAAAAAAATCTTTGTGAACTTACAGGAAACAGATTTTTCTGACAGGGTCTAGCCACAAAATAAATACTGCAGAATTGGACTTTGTCAGATTAAAATTTTCTGCTCATTAAGAGATTATCAGGGTTCAGAATGTAACACAGAAGTAGAACATTTGCTAATCATGCCTGTGTTTGTTTTTTTTAACTTTACAGGTGCTTTGCATATATATTATGGCTTCCAGTTTTGTGGTTTTATGGGATTTCTGTGTGGGCCAATGTGTGTGTGTCTGAGTCTGTAATTGTTCCTTGTGCTTTTCTTTTGGTTCTTTTTCTTCTGTTCGTTTGTTTTGCCCTATTCTGGTTTGTTTGTTGTTTGTTTATATTTTATCCTATTTTATTATTTTAGATGACTTTGTATTCTAATGAGAGAGAGAAAGTATGGGGGGGGGGAAGAGTGTGGATTCAGGTGGGTAGGGAAGTAGGGAGGACCTGGGAGGAGTTGTGGGGAGGAAAAAAACATCAGAATTGAAAAAAAATCTATTTTCAATTTTAAAAAGTCTGGGCTTAACCCCAGCATGGGGAGAAGGGGGATTGGCATCATTAAAAAAAATAAGTATGGCATAATACACTAGTAATGCTTGTAATTCATAATATTAGCATAGAACTTTTACATAACATATGCAAAGAACGACTGCAATTTAGTAACATCAATCAAAATGAAAAACAATTCAAGATGAGGAAAAGCCTTAACTCTACACCTCACAAGACAAGATGCATGACTGTCTTGTAAGCACATGGCACAGGAAAAGAACTTCACTGGTATTTCTCATTAAAGAAATACAAATTAAAATCACAATGAAATTACATATGTGCTAGAATGAATCCTAACACATTTAATGTTGGTGACAATTCAGAACAACTAGAACACTGACACTTTGCTGGTCCGAGCATAAAATGGTACAACCATTCTTTAAGGATTTCTTACTTCCACCCATTCCTTATAAATCTAAACATGCACTTGCTCTACAGCTAAGCGATTTCACTCCTACCTGTTGACACAAGAAAAAAAATAGAAATCAATGAAAAAGATTTATACAACAACATTCTTATGCATTTTATTAATAGCCTTAAACTTGAAACACCACAACTTAAAATGGATAAATAGATTGTGGTATGCATATATTTGGTGGGGTCTGTGGATGGGGGTAGACATTGAGACAAGATTTTACATGTTGCCTAGGTGGCCTGGAACTTTCTACACAGTCAAGGTTGGCCTCAAACTCTTTACCATTTTGCTTCAGCTTCTCTGGTGCTGGGATTATAAGATTGTGCCACCACACCTGGCAGAACTGCGCTATATTTCTTACAGCAGATTATTGCTTTGCAACTAAAAACCAAATTACTTCTATATATTGCAATGTGATTTAATTCCAAAAATACTCTCCTGAATCAAAGATTCCAGATCTTTTAAAAAAATCATTATGGTCATTCAACTTAGGAAACTTTGAATGGGAAAATCTAATCAATGTGATAAAAGTCTCAATAGTGGGTTGGCAAAGGCAGTGAGAGACTGACTGGAAAGGACTGCTGAGACTCAGAGCCATAAAAATGTACTACACTTTGTTTGGGGAGGGTGCAAATATGTATATCAAATCTCATTCAGCATATAAAGTGTGCACATGACTCAAATCACATTCTTCTCTTCTCCCTTAATAATGTTAGGCTGAAAACTACTATACTGTATTATCATTTATTATTTTCACATATTATCATCCATTTTAAACTTCCTTGGATCCCTCAGGTAGAACTTGAGGATGCTATTATTTGTTTATTGATTATCAGACAGATTACTTATTGAATAATAATCAGACAATAAAATGGAAAAGAAAATTATTGTGTAACATCAGAAAATGTCCACTGTTTCTAGTCAACCCCATTGCAAACATGGGTCCTATTTCCAATGAAAACCAAATGTTTTATTTATATTAAAAGAAGAGGCAAGAAAATAAGGGTAAGTTTTGCCCCCTAGATTTTTGAGGTAAGGCCATGTAATTATTACTGTATTTCTTAACTTCAGTGAGACAGACCAAGAGGCATCTGATGACTCACCTTTTCATTCATAAACCCCTGCTCATATCTTTCATCACTTTTATGCTCCTAGAATAATAGCAGAGAAACAGTACTTGATGGGCCTGCATTATCAGATGCTATTGGAAAGGTCTAGATAAGAGGGCTGAACCACCTATTAGTATTCTGCATGCAAACCCTTCTCTATAACCCAGAGTCATCTGTATCCTGGCAACCCTCAAAATTTCATTCTCATTGAATTGGTAGATCTTTATCAAAATATAATTATAGCCTTAATTTGAAAGATAAATTTTGATTGCCAGTGCCATGCCCAAAGGAAGAAATAATCAGGTGGGAGAGTGCTTAGGCACAATTGTTAACCATATAATCAATGTCATGAATCATCCATTCCTGAAGTGTGCATGCATGAACAAGCACACACACACACACACACACACACACACACACACACACTACCATCACCACCAACAACAACAACACAACTTTTGGGGAAGTTGTGAGGCATAGAATAATCAGGAGGAAGATCCTTGAGGTACCAGACTTAACTTTTGCTCATCTTCTCATGACGTCACCCAAATACCAGTCATCTGTTCCTACATGGAGGCATTTGGTGAAGGGCTAAGCCACATTCTTTGTTTTCTATACATGCCCATAGTGGTCCAACCTTGATCAGGAAGTAGCTTACAAACTCTTGAGTCAAGTTCCCTGGAAATAGGCCTGGATACAGACATTAGTGTGGAGCAATCTTGCTAGGAAATGCTCTCTGGGTCAACAACTGTTAAAAAAAAAAAAAACAACTGAGTGAAAGAGGACTGGATACAAAAAGAAGTCATAACAAAAGCTTGGACTAGTGTTCCAGGAAGCATGGAAGTGTTTGGAAGTGAGATGGCTCTGCAGAGATGTCCTAAACTCAGACAAAGTGACCAGGTCTTTATAGACTTGTACGGAGCAGTCAGCACCTGGGAAAGGGCGTGATCTTGGGTGAGGTGATTTCTTCAGTGGAGGAAAGCCTTAGAGAAGGACTCAGCTTTGACCTTTCAGGGCTGGCCAAGAAGTGGCTGTGCTATAGGGGCTTGAGTCTCGCTAAAGATAGGAAACTGGATAGTGTGCCAAAGTAGCCCTTGCACCGCCTTCGACTAGAGTGAGCCTGGAATCCGGGGGAAATAATCTGAACTGGACCACACATGAATTGAATCATGAAAGCAGCTCTATCACCTAAGGCAGCAAGGGCTTCCAATGTGCATGCTAAGGCCCCTCACAATGTGTAATTTTTCTCTGGAAAATCAGAAATAGTCCTACCTTCTCAGGCAGTTGATGCACTTCAACTTTCTAAAACTGTAATTTCCTGGAGAGTTGGTACTGTTATCTCTTCCACTACTAAAGTGGCCAAGAACCTGAGACCAGACAGGTCATGGAACTAGGCGAAAGCCTACTACTACTATTCTGCTAAGTAAAGCAGCAATAAAATAACTCCTAATGACATTTTGCTATCTCCATAGATCAGCACACTGCTCATACTTCATCAGAGAAGCCTCTTCATGGTATTTATGGGAATTAACACAGAGACAATGTGCAGAATGAGCAACTTTGGAGCACTCATCTTTAAGCGGGGTGTCTTCATCAAACCCTTCCCGTCAAGGCTCAGGGATCTATGTGGAAGAGGAAGAAAAACTATGAGAGCCAACAGTAGTAGACAACACCAAGGACATGTCCTCCAGACACAATATGGCTGATACATATATGAACTCAAAACCTATACAAGTTTAAACCATAACCCCCCCAAAAAAAATCCCAGCATGGAGAAGATAAAGTGTGTAGAAAGCCCAACCCCTAATCAAGAAATTATTTGCAATCAATACCTTCCATGAAAAAGAAAATCAATGTTCTTCAATGAAGTGTGACTGTATATATCAACCAGAGCAGGCCCAATAGCAATTGCCCAACACAAAACAGATTCCATGATATTTTTTTTTGTTTTTTCCCTTGTACATATTGGGGTTTGTTTTGAATTTCATTTTTGTTTTATTGTTTTTGTTTTTGAGAGAGAGTAAAAGAACATGAAGTTGGGTGGGTAGGGAGGTGGAGAGGATCTGGGAAGAGATGGGGAGGGGAAATAATATAATCAAAGTACACTGTATGAAAAAATTTAAATAATAAAAATTATATATTTCATGTATATATGTGTGTGATTGAGTATATACGTGTGCACTCCATATGTGAGATGGGATTGGATCCCCTGGAACTGGAGTTAGAATAGATTATGAGTCTCTCTATACATGGGTGCTAGCAACTAAACCCAGGTTTAGCAAGTGCTCTTAATCTGGAAGCCATCTCCCTAGGCCCCTGCTGTGTCTTTTAAGATGGATACCTTTGAGACACTATGTGAGAGGAGGCAAGAAAGCAGAAGTCACACACTTCAGTTCCTGTACTCAGGCTTCCGTGCTCCTTTAGGGTAGTTTGTGGATGGAGAAAGACCCAAGCATATATAATAGTCTTGCTTCACTGAGTAGAATGAATGGATTTTATTTTACATATTTTGCAATGTACAGTAAACTCTTCCTGAGACCTTTTGGAAACCTTGAATTTGTAAATTCAGAGGTTTCACCTCTGCAGCAATCTTTTTCCATGCCCCTGGTATTTATGACCTCAATTAATTCCTTCTCCTGGACCTGGGACTTGCTTCTTGCCATTGGCAAAACTAGCCATGTGCTCAATCAGAAGACCTAACAGCTTCTACCTCTATATTCTTGGAGACAGAGTACTAGCTGTCAGGCAAGTCATCCAGCTACCCTGCAGGAGAAGTAGGTGGGGAGGGAGAATCTTGCAACTGTACAGAAAAAGGGACAGAAGCACAGTCAACTGGGCATCTTGTGGGAATCTAACCCCCAGGTGACATGCCATCTGACTTGCCATTTGAAAGCCTAGCCAGAATGGCTAGCTAAATTCATCCCCGACTGCAGAATTCAACACCAACAGATAAGCAGCTATTGCTTAAGCCAATAATGCTTGGGGTAATTTCTCATGCAACAATAAAAAGAACATCAAATAGTAGCAATCTTAAGGTCAAGTACCCACCTCACCATGTCCACTCACTACCCTTCAACATCACAATAGTGTTTTTCTCATTCCATGGCCACTTCTTACAAATAAACAAACTCTGGGTTCTCTTACAACAGTTACTACATACACAATGATGACTAGATAAAAATTGTTGAAAGAAAAAATAAAGGAAGGAAAGCAGGGAGGGAAGGGAGGGAGGGAGGGAGGGAAGGAGGGAGAGAAGGAGGGAAAGAGGGAAGGGAGGGAGGGAGGAAAGAAGGAAGGAAGGAAGGATGGAAGGAAGGAAGGAAGGAAGGAAGGAAGGAAGGAAGGAAGGAAGGAAGGCAAGCCTCACTAGGCTGCCAGAGCTGGCGGTTGGAGGTGGGGCTTCTTCACTAAGTAGTTCAATACTTTGTGTTAATTTCATAGGCTTGGGTCTCAGAACCTCAGTTCAACAAATTTTCAAATGACTCCCTGCCACCCACTTTCAAGGTCACTCACTAAAACTAAGAATGTTAAACCATGAATATCATGGTTTATTTCAATTACATCCCCCCAGAAAGGCCTGGACATACACCAGATCAGTGAGGACACATAGCAAAAGAAGCCAGAGCTGTCCTGCTCAGAATCGAACTTCCCATCTGTCACTCATTTACCAAAATACCTCTGGGAAGCAACTTGGTTTTTTACCCCTCCATTTCCTCACCTGTAAATGGGAGTCATAACACTTCCTACCTCCTAAGATTATTGTGAGGACTGAATGAATATATGTATAGAGCCTAGAGAAATGCCTGATTATTCTTTGCCTAACTGTAAATGATTGTACTGTAGGAATTGGGAAGAAATGCACATGGATTTTAAATGTGCTCTTTTAGTGACTACACACTAGGAAAGGGTGCCAGCTTTCAGAAACTATATCCTATATAATTGCTCTCTTAAGAGGGCAGGGTCAGTATAGCATGGTGGAGGGAGTGCAAGCCAAGAAATGCGGATCTGGGTTCTTATTCAGCCCTGCTTTAAACTACACAATGCAGGAAAAGTTATCTAGAATATGGGGCCAATGACAGAGACTATCTAAAGAGGCTGAACCAGATAGTCCCTCTAAGAGCCTTTTGTTTCTCCACCTTTACAAAGCTCCTTGAGGTGGAAAGAGGGAAGTATAATTGCCATCAATTTTAAGATGGAGATCTGAACTGAATTTGGTCAAACTCAAAACACCAAAGCAGAGGTGGAAGGGACAAGGGAATTCCTTTATTCAAGAGAATATATCGGTCATGCACAGACTGCACACAGACTATACTTCCTATACCCCTGGCAGTTAGATTGGTCATGTGATTGAGCTCTGGCTGTGGACTTGGGTGAGTGCTCCTTCCAGGGCCTTCCACAATCTCATTTTCTTCTGTTGCTGACTTGGACAGAGAACCCAGCAGAGACTCCAAGCCTCCAGAGGATGGGAAAGCCACAAGAGGGGACAAGATTAGGCTGTTTATCACAGGAAACCCCACAGCTGACTAGATTTTCTTTATATAAGAATGTTGTGTTATCTATCTGAGGTTTAGGGTTTATATGTTGCCTTTCTTGAATGATATGCTCTTTATGGGACCCTAGTTAATTGCTAATCCAGGTTCTGATTTCAAGAGGAAACTGGCCTAAGAGCTAGAGATCATTGACATATTATTTGTTACAGGTTGAGCCAAACCAATGACATGGACTTGGGAAATCTGAATTCTAACTCCCAGTTTCCTAAGCTTCTACATCTAAGCCTCTACTCTCCTAAGCAGGCCAAAAGAGACTGCCCCCACACTGGGTCGCTGAGCTGCATTTGATTGTCATTTGTCTTACATGTTTCTTTAAGGAGTTAAACATGAAAGCAATGCTTAAGAGGAACCAATTGTTATTTGAAGACCAGAAGAAGGATAGATTTCTCAGGTGTTCTGTTGTCTGCCCTTATCCTTTAGATAGATAAAAAACTGTTATCTTAATATTTCCCAAGGATTACAGTTGTGACCTACAGAAAATTAAGGTAAAGTTTCAAAATCAACATTCACTTTGAAAGAAAAGAGAGAAATCACCTGAGAGGTTCTGGCTCTAACCCGTAGCCAATGCTGGGCATTCACACCTTTGCTTTTTAATGTTTCTTTTTTGCTGTACTTAAATGGCCATTTGTATTTTTCAGCAATTACCAGTGAAGCCTTGCAAAATAATTCCCATTATTCAACCAAATCAGGAATACAGAGTTCATTTTATTTAAACCTGGAATTTGCCACCCTTGCACCAAAGAAAAGTGAACATGGGAGAAATGGAGGCTTTTGAAAATAAATAATAGAAGAGGCCCAACAAGGTCACAAGATCTAAGACTCCTAGAAGAGGACCTGGACTTCCTATTATCTGCCACCATTACTAAAAATTCCTCAGCCCCTTTATGAATCCATTCCACGTGGCTCCTGCCCCAGTAGCTGAAGGCAGGCTCCCTCAGAAAAGCTGAGAACGTCTGGCACACCAGGAATGAAAGGAGTGGTACCCTGGCTACACTATGAAGCTGGAATGATTTAAGTGCTACCTGGACCCGTTGATACCCCTGTATTCAAAGCCCAACTCCTTTAAGGTGGGAGGAGTGGCCTACTGGCTCCTGAAACACAGAGTAGGAAGCCCCATGTATAATGCTGGGTGCAACTCAGAAGGAATGTAAAGCCCAAATGTCCACGAATGGGGGCAGGGAAGGAATCCCTTTCCAGGTTCCCATCCTCCAATCCTGCAGCCCAGTTGCTCTGGGTCTCCCACAGGAAGGGATGAGGCTTGGCAGAGCTGCTGCCCTTTTGCACACAGACCAGCACTCCAGTCTCCCAGCCTTGACCTCAGCCTGGAGCCTGTGTGGCTCCACTCTCAGGTTATCTGGCAGTTCAAGTTTGGCTCCCACCAGGCAACTGGGAAAGGAGACCCCAGCCCTGGAATTGTGGGGTCAAAGCAAGCCGCATCTCCAGCCGCAGGGCTATTTTTAGATGCTGTTATCTTTGCCTTGCTCACATGCAGCTGTGAAAAACAAACTGGTGACCGAGGGGCACACAACTGCAAAATAGAAAACCCATAAAACAAGAGCTTCCCAACTCAAGAGCATATCACGCTATGACAGAACACTATTCCACAATGGCCAGGTCTGCCTAGCCTTCCCCTGTGGGAGGCCAGTAGGGCTTTGCTCCTTTACTGCAAATGTATTCCTGGCTTGGTCCAGCTTTGGCTCACCAGCCGGCAAGGCTGATCAACCAGGCAGCCATACTTATGGCCACGGATAGTGACCTCCTGGGACAGGTATTCCAAGGGAGCAGAAGGGATGGGGTTAACACTGCCACAAACTGAAAAGCTCCAGCTCTCTCGGTTCTTTCCTCCAGCCCATCCTAACAGTTCCTCTGCCTTCCAGCGTCGCAGCTCCATGACAGTGAAAGCCCTGCACAGGCAAAATGTCACCCAACATTAAGTAGCAAAGCAGGAAAACAGGAAAGAACCCCAAGCGGGATCCCCTACTTCTCTCAGCGGTTAGAACCCCCCCCCAAGGCCAAGCCTCAGGGCGCTCTTCCACTAGAAGTGCCCTCAAGTCCCCATGTCCCCTTCAGGCAGCCCAACGCCAGACACTGGAGCCTTTGCCGACCCCTCCACCCAGCTGCTAAGGGTCTGGACAGCAGCTTGGAAAAGTGGCGCCCCGCCCCAAAACCCGAGATGGGGGTAAGGGGTGGGAAGGCGGCGGCAAACTTCAAAGCTGCAGCTGCAATATGCTTTTTTAAAAATAATAATACATGTCCCTCGAAAACCAACAGGGTTTCATTTGTCCCTCCAAGCTATGTGTGGTCCACCTTGACCGCCCGCTCACCCTTACTCAGCTCTGCCAAGGGGATCAGGCTCTCTCAGACCTCAGCTGTGGGGATTTCCTCTCCCGCTAGCGCGCGGCTGGGCTGCCGTCCATGCCTCCTCCACCCCCAAGTTCACCCACAACCCAGAGGTGGGAAAAATTAGTTTAAAATTTTGTCAATTGCCTATACCCCTTCCCCCCTCCCCAGCTGGTCCCCTCTCACACACACCCGCGTGGCCTGGGCTGCGAGTCATGGAGCATCCCGGGGGGTTGCGGTGGGGTGCCGCGCCGAGGCTAGCCTCCCCCGGTGTCCGCTCGGGCTCTGGCTCGGCCCTGGGCAAGCCGCCCGCGCATCTTTCGCCAGGTGCAGAAATCCTACCGCCCGTGCGCCCTGGGCGCGCCGCCGGGCCCCGTGCCGGCTCCCCGGGAATGCGGCCGTCAGGTGAGGTAGGCATGCGTGCCGGCTCCGCAGCGAAGCAGCAGCTGGCTGGGGCGCGGGGCTGGGGATCTGCCTCTTCTCCCTCTCCCCGCAAAGGAGAGGCCTCTCGGGGGCGGGAGGGGGGCTTTCCAGCGCCTTGGTGCGTTACGACTGCATTCCCCCTTCCTTTTTTTTTTCTTTTATCTTAGTTTCTCCTTCAGATGCAAGAAGAGAGATCGCAGGAATCCATGCCCAGTTTCAGTCTAACTCGGTCCACAGGCAGAGAGAGAATTATGAATGGATGCTGCCTTCTGATGAGGAAGTCGACTGGGGAGGTCTCTGCGCACGGCGCGCTCCATCAAAGCAGGGGCATTGGCCCCTCCACTGCTTCAATGCTGCAGGCTGAGCCACCTAATTGACCACTGGGAAATCAGGTGCCGGGAGACCTGGGCGGGACGAAGCCCCGGGTCCACGCTGGGATCGAGCTCCTGGCCCGCATAGACAGCTTCGATTTACAGCCCAGTGAATGAGGAGGACTGCGGCAGCCAAACCTCCCGGGCAGCAGGCAAGGCTGCACCAATGCTCCGCAGACAGCCGCCCGGCTCCGCGAACATCTCCGGTCTCCGCTGGTCTAGAGAGAACCTGACTAGAAAGAATCTGTCCCCTGCTGCCAGCCGCAGTGATCTGCAGGTCTCAGCCCCCAGCCCGAAACTCGGCGGCGCGCGGGAGCCGGCTTGTGCGCTTCCACGAGCTGGGGGTTGCAGAGGATCCCGGATCCGGATTTCTTGTACCTGTGTGATAGTGCGACCGCTGGGGCTGCGCATTACCCATACCCAGAGTGGCAGCAGACTCTGCACATCACCAACAGGCTGGACCCACCGCGGTTGCTCAGCACCGCACCCCTGTGGCTCCCCACTCACATCCCTGTCCCCAGCCTCTGGCCAGAGCAGAGGAATTGGAGACGCCAACCATGGCAAGCCTACCTTCTAAAGCAAAAGGACTGAGCTATAGCTATCAGCTATAGCATGTGCTGGCATATAACAGGGGTTGAGGGGCAGGGAAAAAATGTGACATTGCATCCCCTCCCTCCATTCATCTCTGGACTCTGAAACCTCACATCTAGACACAACTCACTCTTCCCCGGCTTAAGCACACTGCAAGGACAATGCCTTTGCAGCCGTGTATTAATCTCCAGAGAAGGATGATTTACTAGACCAGCTCCGAGGTTGAATCAGGATTAAAAACCATGACACTGTGTGTCCATGCCTTAGGCAGGCAGGTTCTATATATAACAAGCCAGTGTAGAAGGCAGAGTCATTTAGGGCCACTTAAAACAACGTTTATGAGATACAATCTAATATATAGCAAGGAGGAAACCAGTGAATGAAATTATCCAAAGAAGCCTTGTGGAATGCCCGATTTTGTTCATTTGTCTTGAGGCTTTTGAAACTGATTTAGGGGAAACTGGTTGACTATTTTCTGACTGGGCTGTCTCTTTGTATATGAGGAGGTTGATGCCCTGGGCAGATTTGCATGTATGAGCAACATTCTGTCCATGAGGCCTTTAACTCCTGCATAATTCACAGTTGTGGTGAGGCACACATTTTGCCAAGGTCACAAGAAATCACGGGGTATGCAGGAGCACTGAGTAAAGAATATTTCCTAATTGGCATTACTATGAATTAATGGTTGTGGTCACATGAAGAATCACATTGAACCTAAGTTCGTCTGTGTTGGCAGCGCTCCTCCAACCCTTCTCATGCCAAAAGGCTTGGAGGGCCTCCAGCAGCCAGCAAGGGCAGGGAAGCTGGCAGGAGTTCCCATGGAAGACAGTGTGTCCACGGCAAGGAAGATAAGGGAAAGAGAAGGTGTAGCCACGTTCCTAGTTTAAATCCCAAAGTTTAAAGGGTGAGTAGGCAAAGGAAGAAGTGACAGAGAGGAAGAGATGAGTTAGAGAAGCAGAAAGTCAGGATGGGGACAAGTCCCACATCAGAAGCTAGGGAATGACAGAGTTGCAAGATCACAGTGTGATCAAGAATGCAGATACCATATGTCACAGCAGCATTAAAGAGGAGGGCAGACCTGGATCTGGGGAGTTTTGGGAGAGTCTGGGGAAGAAGCTACTCATAGGAGGATTGGGATGGGGAGAAGAAAGGATTCTTTTCTTTAGCAACAGCAGCAGAAGGAAACAATGGGGGTCTTAGAAATGATATCCACAAGCTGCCACCCAGGCTTGCGGTCCCACCCTGAGGGTGAGGCTCAGTGGCTCTCTATCTTCATGATAGCAAGCTCTCAGACCAACTTCAATAGGAGCAAGGCTCCATCATGAGTGAGCTCCAGCTTCCCAGGTATTAAGAAGAGAATTTATGTAAGGGTGAACAAAATGACTTCCCTCCACAGCAATCCTGGACAAGACTGCAGGTAGCTGATGCCCAAGTCACGAGTCATACAGTTCAAGCAAATGAGCTTCTTGCTCTAGGCTTTCAGGGCTGCTCCATCATGGTGGAAACCTTGGCAACGAAGAGTGCAGAACTGCACATGGTGATGAAATTAGCCAATTCTTTGCTCCTTCATATTGAAATGTTCAATACTTAGGTAGTTCTTAATAGTGGCGATGGCATTACTATGATATCATTTACATTTGAACAGGGTTTTAGCAAGTCCTACAGAGTAAAGAAAACCAATATGAGCTTTGAACTCAGAAAGACGGAAGTTTTTTTTTTTCTTAAGCCCTTTAAAAAGAAAATAAGATTCTCAGAAAGAATCCTAGCTTCTATATCCATTAGCAAGTGTGGCTTTGGTAACATTCTTTAACTTCTCTAACACTTGGAAAATGAATGTAAGGATATCGAATTTAGAGGAATGCCAAGAGAGCAAATAAAACAACAGTCATAAAGCACGACGTGGGGGCCTGACGTATAACGGAAGGTCAGTGAAGGGAGGGAGGGTCCTCCTGTGTTTGAGGCCTTCACACACAGTGCTCATACTGCATGTGCTTCCCCTGGGCTCCCGTGATTTGTGCTGTGGTTAGGGTACCTGAAGTTTTCTATGGCTCAGTGGTTCAAGTGGAAACACTGATGGTCAAGTATTGTGCTAGCTGCTAGAAGGGACAGAGCAGAGACCAATACCCTTTGGAACTAACATTCTAAGGACTTAGTTTATACACAAGACCATGTGGGTGTCATGCTTATTTTTTTATTGAAAGCCAAGGATACCAGGTCTCAGGAGAAAGAACTGTACATGTGTCCTCCCTTAGACTAGTAAAAGATCTACAGCAAATTTTATCTGGAAAGGGTCAGACAGAAAGTATTTTGGGCATTGCAAGTCATGTGGTCTCTGCTTCAACCACTCTTGTCTGCTGTGGTAGCTCAAAAGCAGCCAAAAAGAATGCATATGTTCCAATAAATTTTTGTGTTGTTCACACAAACCAGGGCCTAGGTGGGATTTAGTCATGGACTCTAGTTTTTGAATCTCTGACTGACAGTGTGGCTCAAACACAATTCTTTTTCACTGGTATTGTTAATCCGAGGTGAGATATAATCCTTTTGCCAGCATGAGGTACGAAACAGAAGAACTGACCAATGGAACACTGGCAAAAGTAATGTGTCTCCAGGCACCGCCCATAAAACTCCTACCCTTTCCCTACTATATTTTTCTCTGCTGGCTGAACAGAGGCTCCATGGGGGCGGTGGAGCCCCAAGATGGGTACTCAAATATCTAATCAATGACTGGCATTAGACTTAGCTAAGTGAAAAATACGCCACTAAAATGTTGGAGATTTTATTCCCGAATTTGCCTACCTTGAGTAATTCATTTTCCTATCTCTTTAATCAGACGACAGAAAACAGAATTTAATGCTTTGCTGATTACTTAGGGTCTTTATTAAGAAGGCTTATTATTGGTCTCTATGGCAACACATTTCTAAGACGCTTGTTCTTTGATATTTAGTTCTCAGCTGTCATTCCTCTCCCCCTCTTCCTAGCTCCTTCCCTATAGTTGGAATCCACAGTGGGCTTAGTTCACCTCTCTCCACCATATATACCCTCTCCTTATGCTTACCTGGAGCTACTTTCTGGCTTCAAATTCTTTGACTACAAAATGTACCCATAGCTGGGAGCCATCTGTCCACTAAGGAACTAATCGCCTGAGCAAGAACCTTCAGGATGAAATGCACGGGCTCACTGACAACTCTTTACAGCCTTGAAAAACTTCCTTCTCAGGAAGATTTCACTTATTTCCAGCTCTGAGAAGCACAAGCAATTCTGTACTGTCCACTCTATGCATTTTCCAAGCTTTATTTCCTACCCCAGCTATGTTTGGAGATTCCATACCACTGGCTCAACTTCTATCCCTTAACATTCACGGACTCTTCAATTTTTGAAATACTGCCTCACGCCGGGCGGTGGTGGCATACGCCTTTAATCCCAGCACTCAGAAGGCAGAGGACAGGCTCCAAAGCTACAGAGAAGCCCTGTCTCGAAAAACAAACAAAAAATACTGCCTCTCTTCACATGCTGGAATATCCATTTGTAAAATTCACCATTTTTGCTTAATTCAGCATTTCGTTAGTGCCGACAGATCATAGTTGGAACCTATTTTGTAGGAGCTGGGAAAATGGATTGTAAAATGCTACATAATTTTATCTAGTTCTAGAGGTGGTGTATAATCCTTGTATTTACAGAGAATTTACCAAGAAAATTCAGCCATGTGTTAGACTTGGAGTCTGAATTATATTGAACTGTGAGAATACAGGCTTCTCCCAGCATGAAATGGAAATCTGAAGAGGGATCAGTGAGGCCTGACCAAGGAGAGTGAGAGTAGAGAAGACCAAGGGACAGTCTAATTTTCAGGGTTAGGTTGTTGTTGAAAGAAAAAGTATGATCCAATTTAAAGATCCTTTGCTTTTTCCCCTAAAAAAAATCAAGAAAGGTAGAGATCATCTACCAGTTTTTCCTCTAGGTCTTTCATTCTGACTATTATTCCATGAGCCCTGGAGACCAAAACACTTTCCAAAGTAATTTTTAATTACCAGTATTTATTTATTTTTCACATTTCTGCTTAGCGTTTGTAATTGGCAACTATGCCCATAAACATCAGTGTCTGTAAAGGCAGAAACGTGTTCATATCTGGGAAAACATTTTATCCCAAGCTGACTTTGTTAGTGACCACAGGGATCCCAATTCTAGCTCATTCACCTGCTCTTGGTGTTTGCCTAGAGCTACTTCTTAGCCTTATTCTCTTTGGCTCTAAAATGTACTAAGACCCAAAATGGATACTCAGTTTTACCTCCTAGGCTTATTTCCCTGGAGCTATTGAATGTCTCCTCCATCGATATGGATGTGGCTAAATTTTACTTCTCATCTATTCTAGTAGCAGCCATTAGAACTGCTGCTATCCCACTCCTGTTCACAAGAGATCACCAAAATATAAAAATGGATCACTCATTCATAAAGGATTATTGTTACTCATACAAATCTTATACAACAACAAATGTTTTGTTCTGTTTTCCAGAGCAGGGATTGAACCCTAGGCCTCACACATGCTAGCCAAGTGCTCTACCACTGATCTTTATCCTCAGCCCTTATCACAACAAATGCAAATTAATTTCAGAGCACCAATACCTAAGTTAGTATCTATATGGCTGCCTGGATAGATTTTTCTCTCTCCAAATTCTCCAAACCATCTGGCATAAACTACTGTATTGTGACCTGTTAAAATAAGTAACAGCTGTGATAATCCCTCTGGACTTATAGCAAGCTATAAAACTTTGCATATAGTAGCAATGCATATAATGTAATAAATAAAACCATTATCATTCTGTGCTGTTTTGGTGGGAATTATGATGATGTAGCCAAAATGGAACCCTATGGACTGCATCTGAGCAGAAGTATTAAGCAGAGGTTTTGTCCAACCTGGTTTCCTCTAGTCCCAGAAGACTAAGCTTGCTACTTGGAACTCCTGGTTATTTTCAAAAAACCTTATCCAAGTTCAAACGCAATGCACTCTTTCTGAAAGAACGTGATTACAGAGGCTTTCACCAACTCCTATTATTTCAAAGGAATTTTATGACAGTGGGTTTCCCAGATATCCCATAGTATAGCCATTCAGAACATAAAGAAATAAAAGCTAAGCCCAATTTAAAACTATAAAATAATTTATAGCACAAAATCTAAGGTTTGGGTTTTTTTTTGTCTTTTTGTTTGTTTGTTTTTGTAATTGTTAACTGTAAGTTATGTTTGCAAACACTGCCAAGATTCCAGGTTAAAAATATTTTATTAAAGTCATCTCTCAAATATAAGTAACACATGGCTAAAAAGACAGGCTGGTATCTGGCAGGGAAAGGAACAAATTGCTTTGATTCTAAGCAAAAGACAGTTACCAGGCCCACTGCACGTGGATTTCATAAATGTAAGGAGACAAAGAAAGCAATGCATGACTGACATGAGATGGCTCTTTACTAGGTTCTGGATATTATGCCATAATCTCATTTAGTCCTCCCAACAGTCCTAGCCTTCATAATTATCATTCCTGTTTTATGGTTGAGGAAACTGATGCTCAAAGAGATTAAGTCACTTGCCCACGGGCATCCAGACAAGGTGGCGATATAGAGCGTGAATTCAGTTCTATGTGATTCCCAAGTTCATATTCTTTTCCCTTTACTTCACCTTTTTGGATAGCTCTGCATCTGCCATGACCCATGGAAATTTCATGGGCACTAGTCCATTGTTATGGCCATGAGAAAGGTCCACATCTTTCTTTCCTATTTGAATGTAGGCAGAACTTGGGGGTCATTTTGATTTACATGTACAAAATCTTGCAGACAAATTACTTGGTTATTATGGTAGATTTCAGAAACCACCGTGGTATTTTTTAGTTCTTCCCACCAACAGGTGGAGTCTATTTCTGAGCAGGCTTATGACTTCATTTGACCAATAGAGTGCAATAGAAATGATGTTGCACACATTCTGACCCTAGACCATAGAAGCCTTAGAATTTCTGCTAACTGTACTTGCTGCATCACTACAAAGGATTCGGGACAAGTCTTCTGGGTGATGAGACATGTAAGGCACACACACACACACACACACACACACACACACACACACACACTTGTCTTGGATCACAGCCTGCTATCAACCCAGGCAAGTGTAGGAGTCCACCCTAGGTCTCAAACCTTAGCTGACCAACTCCAGTTGCATAGGCATGTGCTATAGAGTTTAATTGAGCCAAGCCATCCCAAACCTACTTGTCAGGTTGCAAAGAAACTCAGAACAAATGGCTAACTGCGGTGCCTATTAACATACCAAAGTGTCTGCTTGGCCTCTGGGCTCACTCAGTCCCTGTGGCTCCTCACAGCACTTATCACCCTGCCCCCTACCCTTAACCTCTCCAGCCCAGGGGCTTCCCTTCCCTTCCCTTCTCTTCCCTTCCCTTCCCCCAGCTTTTCTGTTCTATATAACCCTGCCATTTGGGCCATGTGTTCTCCTGGGTCTTCTCTTCTCTTGGCTCCCTTGGCTCGCTCGTGGCCCTCTTGGCCCTCTCTCTTCTCTTCCTCTCTCAGTTTCCCTACATCTCTCCTCCCCTGGCCTGGTTCAGTCTACGGGCCATATTTAGTTAGATAATTTCTCTCTCCAAATGCCTCTGGCTGTACTCCCCCTCATATCTACAATAAAAACCTTCTCCTCAACCATGTCTTGGAGTGGTCATATCCTCATTTTTCATTTGCTATCTATTAAAAGTATTGAAGTGATAGGTTATATGGAAAAAGCTTGCTGATACAACTTTTCAAAAATAAATTCCTGGTAATTTCTTCAAACCAATACTAATGTTGAAACTATTGGTTTTGAACAGGACAATGATAAAGAAATGCATTATAAGAAAAAAGCCAAATCTTTCTGAAGGCTGGAACTTTTGTCAAACCTCAAAATCTTCACCTCCCTTCAATAGGCCCCATGAATGTTCAGACACAGTTCTGGAAGTTGACCTCCCTTCTCTGTTCCTGTTTGCCAGGTTGATGGTCAAATACATAGTTTGAGGTACAGAATCAGCAAGATGAGGGGACCAGAGCCACCCTCAAGAAATAACTGGGTAACAGAAGGAAGAGAACAAATAATTTATTTAAAGGCTACAAATGCCAAAGTATAACCTAGGGAACTATAGATTGTGGAACAAGAAAAATGACAGTTTTGATATCTTTTCTTTTCTTTCTTTCTTTCTTTCTTTCTTTCTTTCTTTCTTTCTTTCTTTCTCCTCCTCCTCCTCCTCCTCCTCCTCCTCCTCCTCCTCTTCCTCTCACTCTGTCTCTCTCTTGTTTAGAATTTGAAGTCAGCTTTGTGTTCAACAGCCATAGCCACAGCTGTCTTCTTAAGAGACAAGGTACTCAGAAATGCAGGTGGGAGACAGGGAGAGAGCTGTCCACCCTCCCCATTCCCACACCCTTTGGAGACTTACAGATGGAGATGCTTGAAATGAAGGAAGGAATAATTATCAACTAAATTAGGGCCAAATTGAATTATCTCAGAAAGGAAGAAATAATGGCTACAACTAAGTACCTCGAGCTGTGGTTCTCAGTCTTAGCTGAATGATAGAATTTCAAAAGAGTGAAAGCGACTCCCAAGTCTGGGCTCTTAATCATGACGTTAATTACCAACTTTATTTAAGAGGAAAAATGTTCAGCATTTGGAGTGCCCATCAGTTTCAGCAAAAGCTATTTCTTCTGAAGAAAATGCTGGTGGATAATGTATTAGTTAACTACTCAACTATCTTAACATGTGGGTGTTTGGGCTTTTCTCTTACCAAATATCAGAGCCTTTGAACTTTGAATGATTTCATTTGTCTTTATCTAAGTGTCCTCTAGCTAAACAAACACACAAATAACTACAGGCAGTATTCTCATCTGTACATTGAAGGCAGTTTTCATTTGGCATTTACAATACTGCGGGAATTAATTCATTTAGTTCATTTTTCTTCTTTGGGAAAGGGTAAAAAATGTAAGGGGAGTCTCTTTCAGTTAACTCTGGCATAGTTTTATAAGGAGGATTAAAAAATTAGAGGAAAGACTTTTGATTTGTAACCCAAATGATTTTTCTGCATTTGCAATTAAATGGGTATTGTATGTTTCCCCCCCAAAAGGCATTTTACCAAGAGACTTCCTGAATTTTTAAAGGCCTGACTCCAGCAACATTTGTAGCCTTTCTTAGTTCAAGTCCTGAGCTTGCTTCCATACTACCTAGGAGACAGCCAGAGGGGATATGTCTTAAAGCATTCTGGAGTGGGGACAGAGCACAAGGATAGGGAGGTGTTGGAGAGAGCACGTTGTGCTTGGGAAGCACAAGCAAATTTGCATGGCTGAAAAGTCAGGCTGATGCAAAGAGCTTCCATGATGTGTGCATTATCATTCTGCAGTTAAAAAAAAAACATTAAGGGGGAAAATGTGGAGTCTAAGAATTCCTCTAGGCAGCCAACAAGGGGCGCTGTTAGCCCAGGGCAGCTTCATGGCTACCCAGAAACAGGAGGCCCTTGTGAAATTTGGGGAGGTGGATGGTGATATAAAGATAACTAATTGTAGAAAGGAAGTAGGGTTATTTTTGTTGTTGTTGTTTTGTTTTGTTTTTCTGTAGTTGCAAGAACTTCAAGAATAGCTGCAATCATACCATCTACTTTTTATACTGCCCAGAGACATTATAATCCCTCCCAGCATCTTCACCAGGTTAAAAAATGAGAGAACAAGCTGTCTTCTTTCTTATCACTGAAAACACCATCTCTTTATGCTGACCTGCCAGCCTGTCCAAGCAACCATGGGGGAAACTCTGCATGGTAACTTCTTGACCTGCCACAACCTCCAGTCCATGTTAATCTATCACCTTTTATGATCCCACAAGACATTTACAACCTTCTCCTAAGAAATGAATATTTGAACAGTATGCCATTGATAAACAATGCTGGGCAACAAATATATCTGTTGCATTCAGTCAAGTTTATTAGCAAAAAGTTCTGGAGTCATGAACAAAATTGAAGGAGAGCATAACAGGCCTTACCCAGCCTCTTCTTTTTTCTCAGTACACAGGACACCATTGGATCGGTCTTTTTCCAAAGGATATCTCTTTCTAACCCAGTCTCACATTTAGTAGAGACCATCTCTCCTGCACAGTTTTTAATTATTACAAATGGGAACTAAGCTCTTTTCTATTCCAGATGTTTTTCATAGGGACTGTAGCATAGACCACAGCACATCTTTGAACTTTTGATTGTGTTGAGCATTTTCACTTCTCCCAAGACATTGTGTGACACTGCCCCACATTTAGTTTGGGGGCTGTTATTTTCAGATCTCTACTGGCTGTGTGTGAAAAGCAAAAGTTTTGGGGTCATCTATGTTCTGGCTCTGCAACATCTTAGCCATAATCTTGAGTGGGTTATGTAAACATTCTAAACTTCATTTTCCAGATCTACGGAATGACAATAGTAATTGTGTGTTCATTAGAGGGCTGTGATGAAGATCACCTATGACAGCAATTAGGATAATCCTGATGTACATATAAAAAGTAGTCACTAAATGACTTTTAATACTAACATCCTAGTTTTCCCCAACAATTGGGTTCACAAATCTTTCAGCTCCAAATATCAATGAATGATCCTGGACCACAGTGCATAATCACTTTTGGTGAAAAACAAAACAAAACTTAGCCTCTGTCTTAATTAGGATTTCCATCGCTGTGATAAAAACACCATGACCAAAAGCAACTTGGGGAGGAAAGGGTTTATTTCATCTTATAGTTTGCAGCCCACAATCCAGGGAAGTCAGGGCAGGAACTCAAGGCAGGAACCTGGAGGCAGGAACTGGTGCAGGCACCATGGAGGAGTATTGCTCACTGGGTTGCTCCTCATGGTTTACTCAGCCTGCTTTCTTATCATAGCACCCAGGACCATCAGCTCAGGGTCACCCCACCCACAGTGAGCTGGACCCTCCCATATCAATCACTAATTTAAAAAAATGTCCTACAGGCCTGCCTATAGGCCAATCCGATGGAGGCATTTTCTCAATGAAGATTCTTTCTTCCCAGATGACCCTAGCTTGTGTCAAGTTGACATAAAAACTAGCCAGCATAGCATTCCATCTTAGCTGACAAACTTTAAGAGAAATAAATTCCATCATTTCTTTCCCTGAACACCTCTCCTTTGCAACCTAAATAAAATTGCTAGAGGATACACAGACTAAAAGAAAAAATAATAACCCGAGTGAATATGTTTTGAAGTTGTTGAAATAAGTTGTTGAAAGAAGGACCCAGGAGAAAGTGATAGCACAAGCTAGTGGCTTGATATTGACATCTTCAGCCAAACACCCATCCACAAGTTAAACTGCAAGCCAGCATATGAGAGATGTTGCATTAAGATGTAGAGTGGGGTTAAAAAAAATCTTCTCTATGTGCTTAGGTCTGCTTTCATTTTGCCAGAGGTGTGCTGATAATAACCAAAGTGTGCCAAGATATAAAACATGAGAACCAGCCTCAGAAAAGAATAGAATAAGATTAGAGGCAAGGAAGTCAGAGAAAAAGAAAGCTTTAATTACACATAATGATTATAAAATCATTTATCCATGAAGGACCCTGAAGGTTTTTCTTATATGCTTCCAACAGCACCTCCCAATTTTACAAAAGCCAACCTTATCATGTTCCAGTCACTGTGCTGTGTGTTTTATTTTCAATATATCACTCTATCTTCACAATTCTGTAAGATTTGGCAGAAAGCAAAGCTTAGAGGTAATAACCATAGGATGATTTTTTCCTGCTTAACAAAGTCCTACACATGCGCGCGCACACACACACACTATATATATACATATAAAATCAGGAAGTTTCTTTTCCTTTCACCCCCTCTATTCCATATTGACTTTTTTTCTTTCCCCAATTGATTTGAAATTTGAAGGGTATTTTTCCTCCTATTTTATAGGTGGATATTCCTGGAGACCTAATCATGCACCTATTTGCTATTCTTTTATGCAATTCTGGATGAGTTGGGTTCTTCAGCTTTGCCCCAAATAAAGGAGAAGAAGTAGGGCAAATTCTGTACCACAGAACATTACCTAGGCTTATATGTCTACCAAATAGCAATGAATTAAGGGTGTTTTTTTTTTTTTGCCTTTTTCCAAGTTTCAGATTTCAAAGCTATTTTCTGTTTGATATGTTGAACCAAAGGCAAAAAACATCATTGTCCTACAGAGAGCTGTAGCCACAAGAATGCTGTAGAACAGGAAAGGAAGTCCGTGGTTTTTTTGTTTGTTTGTTTTTCTGTTTGTTTGTTTGAATTTTTGTCACTGAAGTCAAAAGCTTCCTTTCTTATATGAATTAAGGCTATGCCCTATGTACTAGATATTTCTTCTGAGTCCATCAGTGCCTGATCCTGCCACCCTCCTCTAAAAGTAGAATAGACAAAGAGAAGCAGAAGGCAATTTGGCAGCAAAGGACATTTTTCCCTGGCAGAAAATGGAGTGACTTTTAGCTTATCTGCTGTCACCTTGTTAATGTGATCATTGTTCTTCAAAATAAAATCTCCTCTTCTTACCCATGATGTCGTTCGTGTAAAAAAAAAATAGAAACGAAGCAACTAAAAACCAGAGAGGAGGTATGAAAAAGGAAAAATAAAAGCCTAATCAAAATCAACATATTTCCAAGGAAACAAACACTCAATGCACAATTATCTTAATTCTCCCTGGTGGCCATTTTTGCTTGCTTTCTGAGATAGGCATGGAAAGCACTGGAAACTCATGGCCCCTGTCATCACCCTTGGTTTTCAGAAGAGGAGCCACAAAAGCAGTATTAGTAGCGATGCAGAATTTTTCAACCATTCGAGCTAAGAGCTTTGTGGCTACTGGTGTGTGCACTGGCCTACTTTCAAGCACTTCTTTATTTCAAAATTAGTCATCCAACTCTAACTCAATGTTGACAGTTTCCAGAGAGAGAGAGACTTAGATAAGGAGGTGGGTGTATCGTAGTTGTTAATGGCCAGATTCCATGAATGGCGAGATGGTGAGAGGAGCAATTTACTCCATTTTGAGGAATCAATCAAAAACTTCCTCCCAGCTCAGTTGTAGGAGAAAGGCAAGAAAGGAGCAAAGATTACATTCCTGGGAGCCCTAGGTTCTCCAAAGATGAGGCAACATGTGTAACTTTTCCCTGTTTGGAGGCCAGCTTTCAACATCTGGCTACTGTAGTACCAGAATTTGACTCAGATTAATTCCCTTCTGCATCTCTTGCCTGTCATTGTGGGAGACTGTGGCTCTAGTCACACATAAGTCAATGAGTCGGGCTCACTAGCAAGACCACCAGAATCAGTAGCATCCTTTAGAAGAGTGGAGCCTCTTGGTATTCCCACTGAGCACCCAGGAGAGAGGGAGCCAGAGTATGCAGAGGCATTGAATGGGCTACAGAGAACATGAGCACATTCTGCCTTGAAAATAGACAAAAAATTCTTCCACTTTGGTATATCTTTATGCACAAAGAACTGCATAGTTCAAAAGAAGGTGTGGCCAGCAGATTAGAGCTGTCTTTAACTTCCTTGAGCTTTAATCTGCTGCCTAAATTTCTTCTTTTAATTTTTATCTATTTATTTTTGACCTAAATTCTTAATATGTCCTCTAAAATCTACCCTCTCACAAGTGCAGAAAAAAAGTAAAGAACAACCAAAAGCAAGCAGGCAAAAGTCAAACACATCATATCTTAAAAGCCACCCAAAACTTGACATACCATAACCTATTTATCTAATAGAATAATTTCATAAATTCCCTCTCCCATCAGCTTCACTTGGCTTCTCAAGCCACCTCACAAGGGAAACATGCTCTCTTTCCCCCCGACTAGACTGCAGGATTGTATGTATGACCTTTCAACACTAATGGGTCAGTATCTTCCTTGCTTTCAAGTGCAGAAGCATACCTTAGCCATGCCTGATGCCCAGATGCAAGCCCAATGTCCAGGAAAAAAATGCTGCTATTCAATAAAGTTTTGCTCCCCAAATGATCACCACCTTTGAGGTGCTGACCACGGTATACACCCTAAATGCTACAGAACAGAACACAACTCCTTATGGAGCTAAGAAAGAGGCAAAGTCTGGGACTTGGCAGCTCCGATATTCTATCAAGTAGCAGTAGCAGGTGAGGTGGGGATTTCTGAATGGTGAATGCTTGTACTGAGATTTTTCTGGTTCATCTGGGCATGTTCAATCTAGTGTAACATTTGGCTTCATTCCCTCCCCTAGGCATACTGTCGGTATTTTCACGTCCCATCTGCCAGTGCCTCTAGAGGACATTAGGCTAAGTGGGTTGATCCAGAAAGGACACCCACTGTCCTGGCCCTCTGCCTAAGACATGCAAACAGGGAGCAGTTTTCCAGTTTTCCAGACACAAAGCTCTTGCCTATGCCAATAATGCATTACTTTAAATATTTTTGTTATTTATACCTACCATGGGCTGAGCATCTACAGATGCATCATGTTAAGTCCTCTAGCTGCATTCTTTAACGTATTCCCCGTTCAAGGATACGCAAGGCCAAAATTAAGATGGCCATTTGAGAACTACAGAAACTGTGGGCTTGTAACTTGCCCTCCCCACAACTAGTAAATAGCATGTAAGGATTCAGATCCAGTTCTGTCACATACCAAAGCCCAGTTTTCCTTATGCCACATCGTCTCTGCAAGATCTACAGAGGATAGAAGCAACAATAAGTGACATGATAGAAACAGTGGAAGTTACCAAATCTGCACTCTAAGATAAATTTGTAGTTTTTGATATCTATCTATCTATCTATCTATCCATCCATCTATCTATCTATCTACAGCATCTTACTTTGTAGTTCTGGCTGGCTCTGAACTTGGTTTATAGATCATGCTGGCCTTGAACTCATGATCCTTTTGCCCCAGCCTCCTGAGTGCTGGATTAGAGATGTACACCACAATGCCCAGCTTTTAGTTTTTAAGAAGCTAAGCATCCACTTTAAGATATATTTTTAAAAATGTAAAAATCCCATTAAAGACAGAAAAATCAGATAAATAAACTTAAGAATCAGAAACACTGAAAAATTGACAAAATGGCCTTTGCCACAAGATGGTAGCAATCAACCTCCGAGTGCAGAGTTCTCAGGAATAAAGTAAGGGGCCTAAGCTGACATTGGTGCTGATTTAAAAGCCTTACTTCTGGAAAACATGAATGACTAGGTATCTCAGTACAGATAATGACAGTAGTTGTTGGGCCCTCCCCCCGACAACTGACTTTGGGTTTGCATGAGTGTCTTAGTCCTTGTGCGTTTGCTTGAGTGATTAAGTGGTTATCACACACCTGTCCAAATCACTAAAACACTCTCTCAAGCCAGAAGCAACAGGAGCCTGGAACTTGAGTCCCATGCCCCACTTTCCCTGAAGCCCATATTTCTAGCCCTTTCAAGCCTCACCCAAATACAGTCTATCAGCTCCAAGATCTGCTATTGTTGGTAGGTGGCTGTGCCATTCTCGAGGTTGGGAAAATTCAGCAGGGGCTAAGGAGGAAAGAAAACAGAGAGTTGTTTTTCCTTGAATTATCCCTGTGCTTATAAGGCAATCATACAAAACAATTGTTCCACAGCTTTAAATCTAGTAAATAAAACTCCCCGTTGAGACTCAAGTTTGAAAGATGTTGAAGATCACTGTAACTACATTGTTTCTGTAATAAACACATGCCCCAAACCTCTAACATTTTTATAATGAAACCTGGTATAATAAAATTTGGGTTGATACAAAAAGCAGTCATTTTCCCTTCAGCTATTTACTATGCTGAATGCAATATCTTCCAAGTCCCAGGTTGAAGAAACCTTTGATTTAAGGGTCTGGTCTCTTTACAGATGAGCCATCCAGTGTCAACTGAGGTGTCCTGTCCGTGTTGAGACTAATACTCAAAGACGATCAAAGTCATAGTGTGCTCACAGCCACAAGAAGTTGAACTCTCTGCCTAGTAGTCCTAACATGGGTCCCCATTCCTTCCTGGGTTGTTAGCCACTTTCACCATTTTGACACATGGACCCCACCAACAACAACAACTTGTCAGCATCTCAAGGATATACTGGGTCAAGCCGTTCAGATGGCCTTCTTCTGCCGGTCTTTCTACTTCCTTAAATCGGAAACTTCTGGCAGGTACCTTGACGAGCATTCTTGCTTTCATCCTCCCTCCTGTCCCTAGTCTTTCAGGCTCAAGGAGTAAATGCTACCTGGCTATTGAGTACTCCTTCTGGATCTGTTGATCTGTATGAAAATGTATGAACTTAGGTTCTTAAAGGTCTCACTTGGTTTGGGAAGGAAAACTGAAGATTGGGATGACTGTAGAGTCCGTATTTCTTTTCCAGATCAGTGATTCTTTACCCTAGCTGCACACTGCTATACCCTTTGGGGTTTTAACAAGAAAACATACCGATACATGGATCCACCCTTGAAAACTCCATATTTAGTAAATATGGAGTGTGGTCTGCCCACAAATGATGGTTAATTACCATACATGTGAATGATAATAGGGATTTGGAAATCCGCTACAAAATCTGGAAGCCACAGGATTCCAAACACATTGGACACATTGCCCCAGCCTCAGTGGCACCCATCAGAAGTTATCTTCCTTCCTCCACTTTGATAATCAAGATGTGCAAACCAGAGCTTCTCCATCACCACACTTGCAAATGGAAGTCAGAGGGAGTATTCTCTGGCAGCAGGGTGGTACACACACTGTGAAGAGCTGCACACAGAGCTGCTGGGTAGACTAATGGGTGAGTCTTCAGGGATGGGCCTGAATCAGTCTCCACGGAGGTAGTCAGTGGTGGCCAGCGTCCAACAAAGTGGTTTCATTCAGGCAAAGAGAATAGCCAGTTTCAGCTCTCACACTGCCTACCTCCAGTGGAACAACCCGACCGGCGGTTGTGGGGTCTGCAGATGAAACCCAAATAAGGAGATGACACTAATGATCTGTGGTTATAATGAGAGAGCTAACTCCAAAGCAGGAGGAACACTAGGAATAGTTCAATACTTTCCAAAGAGGGTTCTCTGTGTGGCCGACCTTGTGAAATCAAGAAAGAAAGTGCAGAACAAGGTAAAAGAAGTGGGCAGCCTTCAATGTGGTTTAAAACCCTTAACAGGAGGCCACTGAAGATGGGAAAAAGGAGAGAGGGGGGAACTTGAACTCAGCTCAAGGCTGCTTAAGGAGCTTCGGGGACATAAATCTCCCTCACTCAATCTCAGAGTGGGAGAGTGATCCCAAGGGATTCCCAGAAGGCCAGAAGTCAGTCAGAGATGAGATGGGGCAGTGTGGAGCGGCACTGATGGAGGAGAAGGTGTGAGGAGGCCTAAGATGATTTCAAGCAAGATGTAGTCCCTTTCCCCAAAACCCCAAGCCGGGCCCTTGTCCTGAAAGAATCCTCATTAGACCATCCCTGCTCCCTCCTTCAAAACCTATCAATGTAGAACAGAAAAGCCGTGAGAAAGACCGAACTCTATCTCCATCCTGGGGAGTCTACCTTCTCAGAAAGAGCATAAAATTCAGGACATGCAGCATGAACAGCACAAGGAACCGGAAACTTAGGAGCCCGACTGTAAATGTCAAAGTCAGTTGTGAATGAGGGCCAGGCGCGCTTTCCTTCCTCACATCTGTCCCTGTGAACAGGCTCACTTTTTTTTTCAGGAAACACAGTGCCGTTTCACCCAAGAATAGGAAACAGCTCCAGACAGAAGGGCAAGTCCCTCTCTAGGAGCCCGGCATCCCCCACCTCCCCTCCCTCTTTGTCTTGCCAGGAAATGCTGCAAACCCCAAATACCTTCATTCTTGGGCATGCAGCAGGCAAGAGCCATGCTTGGATTCCCGCTCTGCTTCTTAAGGAAGGGCCTTTTCTTTTATGCAAAGCTTCTCAGAATGCCAGAGAACTGAAAGCTGATCTGTTTAAGTCAGCATACAGGGCAGGGGGGTTGGGAGGGTGAGAGGGGGCAACCTTCAGCAAGGAGGATGGCAGATTTTCACACAACCCCTGCACTGCCTCTGGGACACCCCCCTGGAGGGGGAGATGGTCTCACCCAAGTGCTGGGCCAGTTGCTAATCCCTTTGGGGTTCACTTGAATGGCAAATCAGGACTGGGACAGCCTCAGACACACCCTGTCTCCAAAGGAGGGGCTTAGTGCTATTCCATTTCCAGCTCTGCACAGCTCAGAATACAGTGGTACTTCTTTACAGCCTTGGAATTCCAAGTGCAGTTGCCTACCAGGATCCTTAGCATCAGCATCACCTGGGAGCTTGTTAGAAATGCAGAACCTCAGGCCTGACCCATTTAAGAAGCTCTGCCAGGTGCCCTGTGGCTATGGAAACCATTAGCACACTGCTAGAGATAGGAAGCTGAACAAATACTAAAAGCCAAAGAGCCACAGGAACCCAGACCCTATACTTGCTGCCCAGTCACAAGAAGGAATTCATTCCATGCTGCCATTCCATAGCTACCCCCAGAGTCCTCTCATTTTTCTCATCAGGATGCCACTGGTTTGCTTGGCTGTGAAACTTTTGCTTGGTGCGAGGGCTGAGCAACAGGTCGGCAAATATTTGCACACTTATCCAAGAGATGGAAGAGAGTGGCCGAGTGAATACAATTAGAGTTCACACTTTGCAGGTTGCAAATGATTTTCTAAACCCCTTCTACTCTCAACACACACACACGCACCCCACCACCACCACCACCAATAAAAACAACAAGCCCCGCCTGTATCAACATGCTCAACGATTGATGACAGATAACAATAATAGGACAAGACAAGACTCATGAAGTCACTTCACAGACATCAATACTCCTGGACCATGTTCAGGCTTTCTCTTGGCATAAGGGGAGTTCAGGGACTTCCACAGCCTTTCTCCAATAGCTATATGTTGTCATGGCATCTGCTTGAGGCCAGGAAGTAAATCCATGAGTTAAGATGAAGTAGATGAGGGAAAAAGAAAAAGAAGAAAGAAGCAGCTCTGAGCTTCTGAAGAACAACTAGCAAGGTGAATGGACTGTCTTCTTCTCAGAGACATCAGAACTTTGCATGCACACAGTTCCTTTCGTGGTAGACTTCTGCTCCTTATTTGTATGCAGGAAGAAACCAAATGGTGCTGAGGTTCTGGTACCAAGACAGCCCAAATCAGACCTGATGTGGTGATGCACACCTGTAATCTTGGCACTGTGGAAGCTGAGTCTGAAGATAACTTGGTCTACATACTAAACTTCTGGCCAGCTAGCACTACATGGTTAAGACTCTCTCTCAAAGCAACAAGTCTTCCCCAGGGAAAAGCACCCCATTGGTTAGCTAAGACTAAATAGCCAGCCCCAAAACTATATACACAAATAACATTGCACAGACTGAGCAGGTTATAATTAGGAATATGTTTGTATAGACATATATATGCATGTGAGAACAATTTTTTTAAGAAAAAAGGCCATAATTTGAAAGAGAGCAATGAGGAGTATATGGGAGGGTTTGGGAGAAGGAAAGGAAGAGGGCAATGATATAATTATATTATAATATTAAAAATAAATGGAAAAGAATTTAAAACAAGAACCCCAAATCAATAGCAACTCTGGCCTCCACCTTGTATAAGTGACCCAAACTGGATCTTCAGTCTTCTCACTATCTATCAGTGACATCGGTGGGGGGCATAGATGATGCCTACAATACTACTAAAAGCACTGTATCCCACCCATTAGCAGAGTATCTGGCCTCTGCATGAAGCAGGAAAGGCAAGGGCTGGCGTAAAGCGGGAGAAAAATTCAGCGAGAGATGAAGCAGAGAGGGTGGCCTTGTGGGTTCTTGCAGCAATCAGGGTGAGCTTCTGCAAGGAAAACTGAGTGAAAATGGAATGTCAAAGTCTTCTGCAGAGCTCTAGTCCTGCTTTGAACAGCATCCACTCATGAAAGGGCCCTCACAGATGAAAGGAAATGCTCCATTGTTTTATTTTCTCTGGGAAGGCATAATAGGTTTTAAAAGGTTAATCTCTCTCTCAGCCCTGTTTTTTTCCCTTCCAGTGACCCCAAGCTGAAAAGGAAAAATATTTGCACTTGCTGTTTAAAAACCACAGTGAATTAGCTTTTGTTGTTCATGGCAAAGACATTATTTAGCTGCCCATAATCAAACCAGATGTCAAGGGAAAAAGAGTGCCCCGTATCCTGTGAACCTTGCCTTTCACCTTGAAAGAAGGACCGGCGAGAAGCAGGCATGAGATGACAGAATGGGAGAAGTCCAGATGTATGCAAGTCTAATGTAAAGTTCTGTTATAAGCACTGCTCACCTCTGGGTGGGGTATTATCTGTGACACCAGAATGGAACACCGATAGGACCCACGATGCATAATGCCTGCAAATTCCCAGGCTTCCTTCTGTGGACACTAGGCAAGGAGCACTATTCCCATGAGCGATAAAGAACAATGGCAACACTACAGAAAGATGGAGAAGAGAATTAACAGACAGAAGGAAGACAAAGAGTTCAGCCTGACTTGCTGGAACATTCCATATGTCAGAGAAGGTGAAATAAAGAGCTCTGGTCTACCGTGGATTCAAGAGGGTTGGTGGTATGCACACTTCACTAAGGGAAATTCCCTAGAGAAGGGGGAGCTCACACTCACAGCAGCTAAAAGAAGGGTGCACCTGCTGGTAAATGAGATATAGTTCATGCATCAATAGTATGACTACCAATATCAACCTAGTTCATGATGGCACCAGCCTTAGTATTTTGTGGATTTGTGCTCCACTGGGATCTTAGCATCTCATTATTTGGTCCAAACTTCCTTCTTACAGTAAGAGTGCAGAAGAATTCAAACGTGGCATCAGGTGTTCTGAATCTGATATAGCCCTTTCAGTGACCAGGCCCACAAGCTGGCATGTCCAACAGCCAATGCATCTGCTGGGGTTATCATTTGCATGGTAAGTTGTGCCAGTAGTTGGCTCCAAATCAGCTTTCCAGAGTCCTCCTCAGAAGTTCCAGCCATACCCACTCATATGGTCTATAACCAGTGACTTGGGGATTGCAGATGTCCAACAATCTGTGCTCTCTCTCATCTCCCCTGAGAAATCGAGATGTAGGCCACTGAACTTTCTTTGCCTTATTCTTGACGATTCCAAAAGAGGTCAAATCATTTTTGGAGAGTAGCCATAAGCTAATTTTGTATTCACCACTGACCCGTTTTAGGTTTCCTGGCATTCCAGAAAAAAAGTTAGGTGAATGCCTTTTCTTCCCGTTTGCCTAAGTCTCTGTTCCCTGGAAGCAAACTTGCTGCCCATATCAATGTGATTTATTTAGAGTTGCTGCTACTTGTCAGTAGATTGCTGTCCATCTGCTGGATTCCTGTACATATATGAACATGTGTGCAAAATTAAAGACCCAGCTGGCCACAGCCTGGTGCTGCCTTGCCCCACAGCTGCTCCAGCCTCCACCAGGCCTGATGCCAGCATCTATTAAAGCAGTGATAACACATGGTACAGAGATAGAAAGTGGGATGGGCATGTAGTTCAGTGGTATGGTGTCTAACACGTGCAAGGCCCTGGGTTCAGCCTCCAATAGTAGAAAATTATGAGATGTGATAAAAGCACACCACAGCTCCCAAGTCTGCCAGTTGGTTTCCATCAGACTAGCTAAGTAGGGTTTAGGTATCACTCTGGGTCCCTACAGAATCACACAGCTAGGGTACTCTGTTTCTGCTCTCACCAAGGAAGTGCCGCCATTTTGTTTTCTTGTGTCAGAGCAGACACACAGACAGAAAGCTAAGAAGGGAGCAAAGCCTGTGACGTGCTGAAAAGGAAGTCAATATGGTTTGCTTGTGTGGTTCATCCAAACCCAGAAGAAAGCTCCATACTTTCAACCAAAGCCTAGAGCTAGGAAATAAAACAATCAAGATGGAAATTGAGAGTTTCTCCAGGAGCAGTTCTGTAGCAAATCCTTTAATTCATCATAAGAAGTCAATCCCCCTCTGCCTCTCACCCCAGATATATTTTGAGGCATTTAGTTGTTATTTTTCCTCTGTCTTCATACACTAAGAGATAGCTGCAGATGGGCCTGCGAGGCTTATCATAAGAACAGAAGTCAAAATTCTCACTTTCCACACTAACTCTAATGCCACCATGCAATGGCAGCTTCCTTGTAGAAATAATATAATGAAAACAATATTTAGGAAATATTTATTGAGCACCTATTGTATATGACATTGATTAAAGTACTTTGATTGCGCTGTATCAATCATTTCTCACAGAAAAACTACACAGTAGATACAAGTATTAGCTCCATTTTGTAGGTCAAGAAACAGATGTCAAGTGACTAAATCATTTGCTAAAGACATTGGAGGTGTCGCTGGCAGAAGCTGCAATTCTGGCTGCTATGCTGGGTTATCCCAATGACAGAGATTAAGGACCCAATTCTCCTGCTCTAGAGAGCACAGATTCATCACCTCCCATCCCTCATATCTCAATCTAAGACCAACAGACAATAAGCAAGACTAGAACTGAAGTTCTGTTGCTGCTTTGCCAAATGTTGAGTTAATGTGTGTGTGTGTTGCTTGCTTTGCTGAGCGTTTCAGGGAGAACATTTATGTATAGAGTTAGTGTGTGTATATATGTGGGCATTTTTATACATCCATAGGTATATGCATGCATATGCATATATGATGTTATGATTTAAATGTGAAGTGTCCCAAATAACCTCATGTGTTTGAACAGTTGGTCCCCAGCTGGTACCATTGTTACCATGTACCCATAACCATTGAGGGAGGTTATGGAACTTTCACGAGGTGGAACATACCTGTAGAAAGTAGGTGGCTGTGGGGTGGGCCTTGAAGATTAGAGCTCAGCTTTGGGTCTAGCCTATGCTCTCTCACTCTTTTCCTGGCTGGCACCATGTTAACAAGCCACACCGACAGTTCTTGCCACCACAGATAGAGCCTCAGCTGGGATACCTTCTCTATTTTGATGGATTGTGTTCTCTTTTTTTTCATAGATAATTTTTTATTGATTTTTATTGAGCTCTACGTTTTTCTCTTAAGCAGAGAGCCAAAATAAACTCTTCCTCTCTTAAGTTGCTTCTGTCAAGTATTCTGTCAAAACAAGGAAAGTTGCAAATTGATATGAGTAGTTACATGTACCCTTTGTGCCCTATACTCCTGTGAGTAAGAAGTTCCTTTTACAAGTGAAGTTGAAAGCAAAGCCTTTGTTCCCGCTACCTCACCTTGATCTCCACTGATGTTCCCATAAACCCTGCTAGAAAGACTGGGAACTCTCTTTGGCCCTTAGTTGCCCCTCAGTATTGGAGCCATTTACATGCCAGGGCTTCAGTTTGTCAGCAACGATTATAGAGCTAGATCACATTGGAGGCCAAAGACAAACTCATACAAATTAAGTCGTTTAGAGAGGAGTGGGTGTCTGTTGAGTGATCAAGCCAACTTTCAGGTTCTTACTTTGGAGCATTCTGACCTTCAGGCTCCTTTCTCTCTCTGGCCTCTGGTCTCACCAATACCGAAGCTCCATGCTACCCCACCTTACTTCAACATGCTTAAGGAAAAGTCACCTGATAACGAATTAAAATTTTCCCAGGGTGTTCACATTTTAATGCAATTGTCAAGATGCGAGGAGAACCAACCTGGAATGGTAGAATAGAGGTATCAGTTCACGGATGGAAAGGGATTTCGGCATAAAGAAAACCTAGGGGGTTTTCTATGACTTTAGAACCAGCTAACAATTCAATTTTATGAAGATCTTAGGAAAAGAAATGTTTTACCCAGAAAGAGAAAGAACAATTTAATAATCTTAAGAGCAAGTCCATCATGAACAGAGAGATAACATTAGGTAGCATCCCAGGTACTCCAGTACTCCATCATTCTACTACTCTGCTTAACTTTGGTCTATTTTTGGAGGGCACTGACACTTTAAGCATGGGTGGTAAAGAGAAAGCATCACTTCCTCAACCCCAAGCTCTACGTCTTGGATATAATTCCTAGCTATAACTATTGAATATTATATGTGTGTATGCATATGTACATAGATATACATGCAACATTAATTAATGAAAAAGGACATA
Source organism: Ondatra zibethicus (assembly GCA_004026605.1). Classification (NCBI taxonomy): domain Eukaryota; kingdom Metazoa; phylum Chordata; class Mammalia; order Rodentia; family Cricetidae; genus Ondatra; species Ondatra zibethicus. The sequence continues at coordinate 49,477 of PVIU01003640.1, forward strand.
AATTTGAAGGAGAGCAGGGAAGGGTATGTGAGAGGCTTTTGAAGGAGTAGAGGGAAGGGAGAAATATTGTATTTCTATTATAATCTCAAAATAAAAGACAAAACAATTGGAGCTTTGAAAAAACAGAATTGAGCCGGGCGGTGGTGGTGCACGCCTTTAATCCCAGCACTCGGGAGGCAGAGGCAGGCGGATCTCTGTGAGTTCAAGACCAGCCTGGTCTACAGAGCTAGTTCCAGGACAGGCTCCAAAGCTACAGAGAAACCCTGTCTCAAAATACAAAACAAAAAAGTGTTGTCCATATTAATGAAAAGACATTAGAGGCCTAGTCATCATATTGTCGTGGGTCCTCTGACATGTTGCCCCACAGGGTAGACACAGAAAAATTAAGATACCCATTTTAATAAAAACACTCAAGAAAACTTCAGTCTTGGCATGTCATTTAGTAAGAAATTCTTTCAGCCACAATAGCGCTAGCCTTCACTGAGCTCCTGACAGATGCAAATTAAGTCTACTTATTTTGGCTTCTTCAGATAAGGAAATTCCAGAAACTTTCCAGTTTCTTTTCGATTTATTTGAAATGACATCATGCATTCACATGCAATATTCGCACCGAAACCCAACACTAGGGGAATGGATGAAAGCGAGCGATAAGAGGAGCTCAAAGTTGAAGCAGTCAGTTTGGAGAACGGAGACTATTGGAAGGAAATAAAACATTTTCTCCCCTCATTTGTCCACCCAATCGCAAACGATTGGTCAGCTACAAAACTAGCAGCAAAGGAATCAAATGGATGAATGTGGAATTCCAGAGAATAAGGAAGAGATTCCCCCAAAGTATAAAACGGGGAAGCATTTCTATTTGCCTCTATTTGAAATGAATGACTGGGAGATGATGCGATTCACAAAGAAAATGGAATCTTTAATGCTGCACAGACTTTCTCCGACTTTCTCCTTTAAAACTTGTTAAATTACTCTCACTGCCTCCAAGTTACATGATGCTAAACTCAGTACTGTGCTTTTGCCCTGAGTGCTTTTAGCCTGGGACTTCATTCCCCTGTTTGCCTTTCCCTTTGGGAGAGCATGCCATTAAACGGAAGCAGAGTGACAAAAAGGCAAGAAAAACTCTCTTAACCTTCTGTCAGCGATGTGGATGGAGTTCATCCCTGAGAATTTAGTAAACTACCCGTAGGGACAGCAGCCTAGTCTCTGTCCTTCTCAGTGTCACCTCACTGAAGCTCCTAACATGCCCATCCAATCAGGGAGAGCAGCACCTTTCACAGACAGATCAGAAAACAATATCAGATTACAGTAAGTGTGTGAAAATATCAATTGAGAAAGCCTGAAACTAAGTTGAAAGTCAACCTGCTAATATAAAGTGTGACTTCAGAGTGATCCCACCTTCCCACAAGCTAGCTCGTTTTCGAGCGTCCTAACTTGCCTATGAAGATATTGATCAGGGCCCTAGGAAAAGAAGAAAAAGAAACACGTTTTCCTAACCAGGCTTTTAAGCATTGAAAAGACAAAGGGCCCTGCTCTGAAATTGTGAGGGTTTCCATTCTAGAGAGATGGGTAGCAACTGATGTTGATGCCTCCTTCCTATAGCTCCTCACTCCCCTGTGTGCCCAAATGGTACTGCACGCCAGCTGTATGCACATTGACCACTTCCTATCTCAGACACCAGGTCTTTTGGTTGTTCAGCCTATTCATGCTAAAAGACTATTCATTACAGTCTAAAATTAGAAGCATCCAAATGCTAATTAATAGTAGAACAGATACATAAATCCTGGCATTTTCACGCCATGCCAAAATCCACTTCTATACCCAACAACATCTGGGGTGAATCTCCCAGATACAACATTAAGTAAAAGAAGCCAGACACAAACAGAAGACATGTTTTATGATTCCATTTTTATCAATCTAATCTGTGGCGTTAAAAACAAAAATAGCAGTTTCCTTGAAGAACAGCCTTTGAAGGACTCTGAGGTGGCAGTAATATTTCAGGTCTTGATTTGGCAGGTCAGTGCTGGGATGTATTCTTTTGATAATAAGTCGCTGAGCTGTATGATTTGGACAGTTTTCTGTATGCGTGTTAAGAACTTATTCAGCGTAAAACATACTAATTATTGTTTTTGCTAATCAGGCTGTGTTAGGCTCAGAAGAGGATAAAATAGAATTTCCAGACATGGCTTATGGTTATTGCTCTTTCCTCCATCCTCATGAGAAATGAATAATAGCAAAAGACTTTATTTGGGGGTTGGCATTTGGTGTGGGTTGTCTTGCTTAAATGGCACAATGACTTTTTCAGCCCTGGGGATGGAACCCAGGGCCTTGTACATGCTACATGCTAGCTAAGTGCTCTTCAGCTCAGTTCTTCAAGTGGCTCTTCAACCCAACCCCACAATGACTCATTTGAAAATGAACTTTCAATGCTTTCATTTACTTAGAATGCACACAGTTTCCACACCACCCCCATTTCTTCTTATGCTATGCCAGCTCTGAACCACAATTAGGCTACCTGCCTGGCTTTGAAGGCACTTGTGAGTTGAGACCTGCAACTCAAGTGTCCTTTCAGAGGTGACATGTGGAGCTATGGGGCCAGGGATACGAGCCCACAACAGTGTCAGTAATGGCCAGGCATGCAGCTGGAGAGGAACAGTAAATAACATGGAGAGTCGGGATAAGCCAGGTTGTGTTTTCTGCTCCTATGCTGCCCTCTGAGGGACCGACTGTCTTAGCCCACTTTGTCTTTCTATTGTAGAATGCTTGAGACTATAATTAGTAAAGAAAATGGTAATTTTGATTTGTGGTTCTAGATGCCAGCAAATCTAAATGAATGATATTTGGCATTTGCTTGGTTTCAAGTGGGGAATGTGTACTACTTGAGCTGATGGTAAGCAGCGAACAGGCGATCCAACACCCATTGAAGAGAGTAGAAGGGCCAAACTCTTGCAATAGCTAACTCATTCCTATAAGAAAAGAATTCATTTGTCCATGAGGGATCTTGGTTCTGGTTCAAACATCTTCCTCCTGGCCCCACCTTTCAAATGCTGTATATTGTAAAATTAAAACTTATAACACACAATCTTTGGGGAGAAATCCTCAAAACATACTTAGAAGACAGGAGACAGAGAGGCAAGTATTTGAGATGAGAGTATCAATGTCTAGGAATATGAATATGATCTTATTGGCATGCCCTTGGGGACAGTTTTCCAGTCAGGAAGTCACTATTTGCCTTTCTCTATGTCTTCCAATGCTCTGGTTTTCTATTAATCAAGGCTCATGTCTGAATGCAATCACTTACTGCTGTCTTTGGGGAGACTGTGAATACGACTCAGAAGATTCAATATCCTACTCCTGACCTTAATCAAAACTTGGCTTCACCTTCTAGCTTAACCACAGTTCCACCTCCTCCCCAACATGCAACAAAGACCTGTGCACATGAAAGGAGAACAAAGAACTTGGGTTTCACCTTCAAGCAAGACTCCATCACAGAGAAGTTTGGGAAATATAACCAGGTCATGTAATGAGAGGAAGAGGAGAGAGCATGGATATTGGCAAGCAATGGCTATTTCTGCTTCATGTTAATTTTCTCCTCCGTTCTGGACGGTTGACCACAGTATTTGTCAGGGAACATAAAAGAGGCTACCGAAGAACTCCCACTTTGCTCTGGCAGTAGAACTCTAGTGGACTCATTCAACATGCCCGTTGCTTCTGCTGGTACTGCTAAGGCCTCTCAAACCATCCATGGGTTCAGAGTCCAGAATGCCTGGCCAGCTGGTTTTTAGTATTCTTCATCCCCTTCCTCTGCCTGAGCACTTTATTCTGGGCCCTGTTCACTATGTAGTAGAATCACAATCCAGCTCTGGTTATGGATGGCTCACCTAGCAGCCTAGACATTATCATCTCATTTCTGCTCTGGGAACTGATGGAAGCTGTCTTGGGACAATGACCTGTGTACATACTCAGCCTTGAGTGAGAGGACATTCGGCGTTCCAGAACATACATTTCTCCAAAGGTCTGGAACCTGCCTCTTCTGGAGGAAGGAACATTGCTTCAGGATCACTATCTCCATAACTAACAGCCTCATTTCTTCTCTTAAGTCCCTCAGTAACCCCACCCCCTGCCTCCAACCAGGCCTTACAAGCATGCTAGCATTTAGAGAACCACTGACTGGGGATGATTAATAGGACACTGAGACCTGTCTGCCAATGTTGTGATAGCCTAGATGTGTTTTCTAGTTGTATCTCCCAGAAGGAAATCTTTCTGATCCTCAAGAAATGAAATTGGGAAGCAAGAGGCTTCTGAAATAGTGCCTTCTCGCACCTACATGAGGAATTCAGATGTGTTCTTTTACATGTTCAAGGTTGGAAACCAAGGTAAAGCAGGAGATTTTAGTGAGTTTCTTTAATTGAAGTTGAACAGCTGCAGCCTACCTACCTACATAGAGCTTTGTTGGGAAAATCATTGAGTTAAAAGTTATTCCTTTCCAGAGCCTACTAACAATTCAGCAAGGGGCCACTCATTTGACCCTAAGAGCTGAGATAACTTGGAATCAGAAAACACTAAAACTCAGAGAACTCTTCATTTTGTGGATGAACCCTCTTCTACCCAAGCTTCCATTTGGGGCTCAGAGCAATTGCTCCACAGAGCAACGTGCTCCCCCTAAGATACACGTTAGGTCATTTCTTTACTCTTCTTAAACTCTTCCTTATGGCTCTCCACTACTCTCAGGCTTAAATATAAACTCTAGAAACAGAACCAAACAAGGTTTTCCATGAGCTGCCACCCTCTGTTTCAAGCCGCCATCCCTCCCTGAGTCCTCCCTGTCCCTCCTCCACTCAATACTTTCTCTGCTCCTACCACTTAAGGCATCTGCTCATTACCTGACAAACCACTTTTCTCTATAGCTGTTGTTTTGACAAGAATCAGGAGCTTCTCCTTTCCAGTTCTCAGATGTCAGCTGATGACTTCCTGTCATTCAAGCTTCAGTTAATGTGTTATAAGAACACCCCTTCTCTGGAGACATTTATAACCATGGACTCTTCCTGGACCAGACAATTTCCATCACGTTAACCTCTCTAAAATTTTTCCTGGAACTTTACACCCATTAGAGGTCTTTTCACTTATTTGTTGTTATTGTTTGTTGTAATATTCTTGAGAACAGGAATATTTTATGCCTTATGTACCACCATGTCTCAGGATCTGAAGCAAGATTCCACCATAAAGGAGGCTTGATAAACATTGGACAAGTGAATATACAACTCAAAATAAAGCCTCAAGATCTATTCTGGGCCATAACAAAGGCAATTTGGCTTTAACTTCTACTCATATTGTTGCACTCATTTTTTTTTCATGAAAAGACTAGAGTCACTAATTAGTTGAGTGCTAACATTTAAAGACTCACAGCAGCTAGTAAATCAAAACCTAAAAGTGTATCCTGCCTTTGTTTTAAATTCTGGTTTGTTTTTTTAGCTGTTGATAAAGCTAAAGTCAATGAACCTCCTCAGGTTTCTTATTTTTACCAGGGAATTAAAATCCAGTCTGCTTCAATTAAGTGATCTAAGGATTGGCTCCTGAGTGATTCTAAGAGCACCTCTCATTCTTTTTCTTTAAAGATTCATTCTATTTCATTTATGAGAGTTATGCTTGCACATGTGTGCATGTGTATTTATGTGCACATCTAGTACCTGAGGAGGTCAGAAAAAGGAACCAGATCCTCTGAAACTGGAATTGCAGATTCTTGTAAGCGGGTGCTGGAAGCTGAACTTGGTTTCTCTGTAAGAACAGCAAGCGCTCTGAACCACTGAGCCTTCTCTACAGACCCTATTGCTCATTCTTGATTATCAAGATACCACTGTCATTCATATCATTCATATTCTCTCAACAATATGTATATGTGCATATGTGTCAGACACTGACACCTTGAGAACAGGAACATTTTATGCCTTATGTACCACTATGTCTTGGTGGAATGCTTGTTGCAATGCTAGGGATAAAACAATAAGTCAAATCTGTGCAGTCCTTGTTATATAAGACATATAGTCTATAAGAGAAGCCAGTCTGAACCAAGAGCTAGAAATTACCTGCTAATGAAGTAGGGATTCAGTTTAGGCACATGAGCAATGGCAAGAACCTAAAATGAGAAGCATGGGGAGCAAACAATTCAGGCGTGGGAGTAGGATAAAAAATGCTTCTCAGAGAGGAAAAAAAATGAAGCTGTAGCTTGAAATCCTCAACAGCTCACATGGATATTTGCATATTCTCCTCATTCCTTCAGGAAAGTCACTTACTGAAATGATCAGTTTTTACTACACAAAACTATTCATGGTTGCATCTGCCCCAGATAAAAGGCTAACTCAAACCAGAAAATCACATAACCATGTGGCTTAATTGGACATGGTGATCAAAGAACCACATGGCTCATTGGTTACACATTTTCACGACCTACTGTTCAACACCAGTAATGTGCTCTGTACCCCGCTGAAACTTGTAGTGTGCATGGGAATGTGTACTGATTTTCTGCCATAGCTAAAAGAATATTAGCTAGGGTAGGCTAACTGGTGTAACAGACAACTCCCAAATCTCACTGACTTCAGACAACACAAATCAACTTCTTTTTGTGTCATACTCAAGGCAGTTGAGATGCTCTATCATCCAGGGAACTAGTTTCCTTTCATCCAGGTATTCCTCAGAATGAACTGCATCTAGATGTGAAGGAAAGAAAAAGTACATAGAGGGCTAGAAGGGAAGATTCTAATGCCAAAGTTGAAAATGAATTCTTCTGCTCATGTTTATAACTCAGTGCATGGTCTCCTAACTGCAAAGGATGCTGGGAAATGTAGTCTGTGCAACCAGAAAGACAAGAAAACAGAGTTAGGTGGATGTTTACTGTTTTCTATTCCCCAAATACATGAAATAGTGTGAGAAAGTCCAGAATTGGTCAATTTAGTGAAAATAGATTGTTGGTAATGTGTAAAACAAGCAACGACCAGATCACCTGTCCAGACTGCAACGAAATCGTAAGCTAAGTCTTAAATTACTGTGGTTTTTCAATTGGTGAATTAATCCTGCTTATTTAATCAAAACACTTCCTCATCTAGGTGACAATAAGGAGTAGTTAATAATTAATAAAAACAAATTTTCCATCAAATGAACCAGCCATAACTCTGAAAACATTCAAGTACACAAAATTAGTAGAAGAGACTAATGCTGGGCCATATTCTTAGAAGCATTTATCACTCTATCTAATCACTTACTCAAAGAGTATTTACTAAATAATGTCAAGAAAAACTAGGCAGGATATTACATGTCTATATTGTAAAGTGGATACATAGATATATAGCCATAAATTTTTTGTTCAAGGGAAAATATACTTGCACAAATAAACATACTTAAACATGCCCTCCCAAGATATTTATTTGTACTTAAAGAAATAAAAGTTTGTAGAGGATCTTGGAATTTTCTGATGAAAGTTTCTCTATAAGCACAGAGTATAACTTGATTTGTCTGAACAAAATAATGGAGCAAGGTGAAATACTGGAAACTCTGGGAAGAAGCCAAGAATTAATGATGTGGATTTGGCTGTAACTGTGCCCAAGAATGTTTCATAATGGTGGTACTGTGCTCACTTCAAAAGTAATAATGATTAAATATCCTGAGTCCTTATATATCATCAACCTCTAAAAAAAAAAAAGCCAAAAAAACAGAGAGTTCCAAGGGCCAGAAATATGTCAGCACCACACTGTCACAGATCACAAATCCAGACCACCCTCAGGATGGTTATTTGGATATGTAATGAAATAATTAACAAAAGCCATTCCAAGGGCTGCGACCCAAATGTGTCAGCAGATCTGAATGTCTAAAGTTCATGTAGCTTGGTAGCACAGAGGCCTGCACACATTTTTCACATTAGGGAACAGATGGAAGCTGTAATTCCCGCCATAGCTGAGGGATGCCTTGCACCCAACAGCAGCAGATAATCAGCTCATTTGGGGAGAAATTTGCGATTTTCATCCAAGAGCTCGGTGAACTGCTGCTGAAGCACTCATGCAACTGCGGACAGCATGCTTCCCAGAGGGAGGAAGAGAGGCTGCACCTGTTTCAAAGCCCTCGTGGCCCAAGGGCCATTTGAGTTTCCCTTTGGGCCTCCACTATCACATCACAGCTAGCCATCCGGCCAAGCGCCACCCTCTCAGCATTCTGGGGAAATAGATTACTCACTCACTCAAATGTATGGCAATGCCTTCACGGTTTTGCATGAGACACAAAGGCTTGTCCCTGGCCTAGATGACACACTTCATTTTCATTTGTTTCGAAGTATATTTTACGTAAACTTTTTAAGCTTTAAATTGGTTGGAGATACCATTTGGTGGGAAACGTGAAGAAAAGGAGGCAGATAGATAGATAGATAGATAGATAGACAGACAGACAGACAGACAGACAGACAGACAGACAGACAGATAGATAGATAGATAGATAGATAATTATTTTATTTAAGAACTATGTTGTTTGGCTGTGGAAGATATTTTCTATGTATTTGGTCACTGAAAAGTAGTTAAGTGCTGAAATTTCAAATAAGTTCTAATCTGATCAAAGCTGAGAGCATCTAAAGATGGTACCCCCTGGTGCTGCAGATGATGAAAGCTACAATTGACTTATGTGATGGGAGACAGGACTGTAGATCTCTTGGTTTTAGAAGGAAGTGCAGATCAATGTTAGTTTGTGGGAGCAGCTGCAGGATAGGCGGGGACCCCAATTCACAGGCCACCATGCCTTACAAGCATTTTTTTTTAAATTTATTTATTATGTATACAGTATTCAGCCTGCATGTGTACCTGCAGCCCAGAAGAGGGCACCAGATCTCATTACCGATGGTTGTGAGCCACCATGTGGTTGCTGGGAATTGAACTCAGGACCTCTGGAAGAAGAGTCAATGCTCTTAACGGCTGAGCCATCTCTCCAGCCCGCCTTACAAGCATTTTAAAGCACTTTGTCAACAGAATTCTGTTATCATTCAGGAAACACCCAAGAAGCCAGGAGCAGGCCACAGCTTCACGGCAGGCTGGGAATATAAGATAGCTGGCCAAGTGGCATCCTCTTCTCCTCACACTTTTTTTTTTGTCTTTCAAAATTAAGTTGTTAGGGCAGAGAAATGAGCTTGCTGAATGATATTTAGAAATCTTTGCATCCTGGGGCTGTGTAATCAGACACCATAGCCACAATGACCTTTGTACGGGGTATTTGAATGAAGCAAGACTAATATGTCTGAAGAATGAACTTCTAACATTTTATTGAATTGTAATTAATTCAATTTTAATTTTAAGAGCTGAGGTTGAATTTAGTTATTGGGAAGTTTTAAAATTTTTTAAATATTTTTTTAAAATTTGATATGTATAGGTACTTTTCTTGCATATGTAGTTGTGTACATGTCTGCCCCTGGTACCCAGGGAGGCCAGAAAAGGACATCAGATCCCTTGGAACTGGAGTTAGAGATGGTTATTAGCCACCAAGAACGTACGGAGAACCAAACTTGGATTCTCTGCAAAAGTCAACAAGTGCACTTAACTGCTGAGCCATCTCTCCAGCACTTTATCTTTTATATATTAAGCACCTTATAAATTTAAAAATAGCATGTGCACCTCACAATGGTTCTATGGGACAGCTCCACCCAAGAATAAAATGAGAATCACAGGTACATGATATCTACCTCCACACTCAAGTTCTTGCCACATCACACATGTGGACAGACCCTTTCAACTTACAAAATAACAAATTGCTACCAACCACCCAGTGCCAGGATCTCTGAAGAGGTGGCATCACCCAGCCAACTCAGAACTATGGTAGAAGCAATAATGACCACAATTTGCCTTGTCCTTTAAAGGACCTTAGACAAATGAATCTCTTTGCCGGTCTTTACAGCATCAAATGCTCATCTGTCTTTACCTCAAACCTTGGGATTTCATTCACTCACTTACTTCATTCATTAGGTTGTTAGGGACAGAATGCTTGTTAGGAGCCACTGTGTGACATCCCAGAGCTCAAGGGGACTTACAGTCTAGTGGTTCCAAGAACATCACTAACATACAAATGGGAAAAAATGCTGAAATGGAGCCCTCAATAAAATGTTGTAGGAGCACAGGATGAAGAGTGAAGAACTCTGCCTGTTGAGATCAGGTGGGCTGACCATGCAGTAGCTTTGGGGTAAACCACTATTGTGGAAGGAGCATTGCTCATGATGGAAATAGTCTCAGCCAGTAAATGGATAGAGGTCAGTGGGCAGACAGAATATGCAGGGAGTGGTAAGGAGGTAAGGACCAGGCATGCCAAATAAATGCATCAGAATCAGTATGGTTATGGAAGAGGGAGCAATGGGTTCTTGAAGGCAATGGCAACGTTCTAAGCAGAAATGATGAGAGTGTGTCATGTGACATGAAGAAATGGAGAGGAGAAGGGCAAACACAAAAGACATAGTGAATGAATATTAGGCTATTAGAGCAGTAAAGAAAGAGGAAAAGAAGGCAATCATGTTATTATTAAGTATGTGTGAAAATATGGGAAGGAAAACAGATTCAACATGATGTGAAATCAGAAAAAAAAAAGCACTGGCAACTCTTTGGAACAAAGCCTGGATTAGCACATGACATTTAGAAGACCCACATACCATATAAACCCACCTGTTGCTAAGCCTGGCTGTTACCAAAAACCTTTATTGCTCGATGAAAGTGGGGAATTGGCAAGTGTGTCTGTACCAGGGAAGGGTGTGGGTGGATCTTCATTTGGGGATTTCCTGAGTTAATCCAAACATGAGGCAGCATAGTGTAGATTGTTGATGGGTATTATGTAAAATATTGGAAATGGAACAAGCACATTTTAAGCGTGGGTGCTGGAATCTCAATAGTACACCTATAGCTAGCTGAAAGTCAAAGCTGTGTCCTTGGAAAGTACCTTGCTGCGATGAAAGGATTGTGTAATGTTTTTTCCGAGGCCAATATTATTCAAGGGTTTGCTTGTACAAGTGGAGCATACAGCAATATCCCATCCCCACCCCCCACCATCATAAGCAACACAAGCTCCGGTTTCAAAAGCAAGATCTCTGCCTAGTCCTAGCCCTCGGGCTGAAGTTCTGTGGTCTCAGATTGGTTTTGGCTTTCAGCACAGGCTAGTTCTCCCTTCTACTCTCGGAACAAACTCCAGCATTTACAGCTAAGCCCTGTGGTCTCTTGTCTGCTGACCATGTGGGGAGCTTCAAAGTCTTTTCCACGTGATTATTTGTTCTGTCAACAGCACCATGTCTCTGAAGAGGGAGGACCACTGCTTATAGCTATCACTCATCCTTTCTCTCCCCCAGCATACTTCTCAACAATGCAGACCTTCTTTTGGAGGACTCTCAGCACTTTAATACCACCTACCCAATCCAATCAGTGCTAAGTGATACCAGGTGCCTCTTTTAAAACGGCACGAACATACCAAACACTAAACTCTTGTTCCCCCCTCCAAAAGAAAGTACAGACTGTGTAAAACAGAAGCATCAGTAGCCAAGGAAGCGCAGATTCACTCACTCATTCTACTTCTTGGGAAGCTGATAGATCTGTAGCTTCTTTATATTTTACGTGCCACTTTATGTTGTCTTTAGGAGAGACATCTGTCAAAATAGTCTGGCTAGCCCAAAGTACAAGCCCCTCATGTTTAACTGTTCTCTTCAGTATATAGCCCACTGGTATGGTTAAAGGACAATTAAAAGACAGTCTTAAATGGAACTGAGTGTAAGGGATGTACTGGGGAGGAGAAAGGGATTTACAAAAACAGAGGTGAGGTGTGTGTTCTAAACACCCACCTGGGTTGAAGTCAGATACAAACATTCAGGACCTTGAAACTTTCATTTCAGGCAAAGTCAGGAAAAAAGCTCTTGTTCAAAATGTTGTGACAATGAGAACAAGCAGAAGACTTAGAGGAAATGAAGCCAATCCCCTACACACACACACACACACACACACACACACACACACACACACACAACTGAAAAACTGGGGAATGTATTGCTTTTAATACAAATGGTCATTTGGATCTTTACCCTTAAGCTAGGGAATTACTAGATAGAGGGATAGAGTCCTCACTTTGCTTTTAACACCATTATTTTTTTTTGTTCTACATCATTACTGTGACATGTAATGATAGGGGGTCAAAGTCCAGGCTTTCAGTCCCAAATATACAGCTATGTTTGTAATTTAAGCCTATTGATTCTACAAAATCATGAGTGTTATTGTGATTATTGATATATGCACATAGCGTATTTTGTCCATGTCTCTTGCTAAGCCTCCTCCTTTTCTCTAATAGTCCCCATTCTGCTTTGTGCCTGCTTTTCCCTTTCTCTTTAGGCTCCACATGTAAGAATAAACATGTGATACTTACCTTTATGAGTCTGCCTTATTTTGATTAACATAATGCTCTCCAGTTCCATCAATTTTCCTGAAAATGACATAATTTTGTTTGCCTTTGTAGCTGAATAAAACACCATTGTGCGTATGTACCACATTATCTTTATCTGTTTATGGACACCAGGGCTGATTCTAAAGCTTATCTATAATGAATAACATAATAATCTACAGTTGTCCATAGTATTCTGACTTAGAATCCTTCCAATATAAAAAGAAGTATAGCTATATCATATGATAGTCCCACTTTTAGATTTTTAAGGAACTTCCACACTGATTTTCATACCAAATAGCTGAACAGATTGCCCATTTGTTAATTGGACTGCTTTTTCTCTGGGTGTTAAATATTTTGAGTTCCTTATACATTCTGAACAGTAATCCTCTATTGGAAGAGTAGCTGCCAATATTTTCTCCCATACTGTAGGTTAGAAGACAGATTTTACAGTCAAATAGAAACAAGAAGTACAGACTGGCAATGGTGGCACATGCCTTTAATCCTAGCACTGGGGAGGCAGATGGATCAATGTGGGTTAGAGGCCAGCCTGGTCTACAGAGCTAGTTCCAGGACAGCCAGGACTACACAGAGAAACCCTGTCTGAAAACAACAACAACAACAACAAAAGAACAACAAAAGGAAGAAAGAAAGAAAGAAAGAAAGAAAGAAAGAAAGAAAGAAAGAAAGAAAGAAAGAAAGAAAAGGAAGACATGCTGTCTGCTGGTAAAAACAAGAGCTGACAGACACTCATCTCTTTAAGTACCTGGGTATGGTTAATTTGCCTTTCGTTGGTTGGCTCTCTAAGTCTAACGTTGGCACTCTAAGTCTAACGATTTTTGTCTTATAGTCTTCCCTAAACTTCCAATAGATGAGAATTTAAATGTAACTAAGAATATAAACACCTTTATTATGAAAAAAAAATCCAGGGCCCTGAAAGAGCTCAGCAGGGAAAAGAACTTGCTACATAAAGGACCTGTGCTCTTCATCCTTGGAGTCCACACTGTGGAAAGGAAGAGCTGATTTCTGCAAGTCATCTGTCCCCTGACCTCCACACCAGCACCATGTCACACATCACACACACAATAAATCAATGTTAATAAAAGGCCAGACAAGTCTCTCGTGTTTGCTTGCTTGCTTGTTTAAGATTGGGGGCAGGAGGCCTACTATACGGTCTAGACTGACTTGGAACTTGAAAACTTCCTGCTTTAGCTCCCCTAATGCTGGAATCCAAGGTGTGTGCCATTGTGCCAAGGCCAAGCACGTGTCTATGGAAAAAAAAACTTAAAAAAATTTCTTTCCCTTTGATAATTCTTCTCGATGTTGTTTACAATTTTAGAGCCTGCAGCTGCATTGGAGCACATTTGTCCACTGATCTAGGCCTGAATATGTTGGCATAGCCTTCAGCTAAATATAGGCAAAGGTGCTCTTAAAACAAGGGGGGAAACGAAGGGTGAGCGCAGTTGCAGGGAAGTGGGTAGTTTTTCTCCTCACCTATGATTTCATTCACCGCCTGCCCCCACATAAATGGAAGTCTGGAATTAGTTCTTCAATCAGACAATGTGCCTAATGACAGGATATGGACTGAGATCAAATAACCAACCAAAACAAGGGGTCTGTTTCACCTCAGCCACTCCACATTTTGCTTTTATCTGCCTATTTGTTTCATGATAACTTTCAAAGGACTTGGTTGATTCTGATCAAATGTGGGGCATGGCTAAAGGGTTTCAGGATACATCTTAAGCTTAATTTGTGGTCCTGCCAACCATCCTGAAACAAAACAGTAGCCAGTAAAAAATTTTAAACGGGCATATCTGCTGTAATCTTTAGCAGACTTCACCCAAGTTCATACATGAGTAGTGGCCACAGATCTATGTGATTACATGGAATGAAGTCTGCAGATCACAGACCCATGAAGGTATCCGAATTCACTGTATACAATGGTTCCTCACAGCTTTCAGAGGCGCAGGCATTATCTCCACCTGGACAAGAGGGAATAAAAGCTTCAATAAAAGGGGGACAAAGTTACATTGCCTTAGCTCTATCTTGTGAAGGATTCATGAGAGAAGCAGTCTGATAGATGTAGAATCCAATCCAATAGAAACAAGAAAAATGTCTGTAGCTAAATATCCAGTTGAAGCTATTTTCAAGAAGAAATCAGGATACCAGAAGAGAAACTTCCCTGTGTGATGCACTGGAACATTGTCTTAATGACAGTTGCACCAAAGCATTGTTTTGGAATGGTAAGCTTTCTCAGTACCCATGCTAACCACTAAAGATCAACTAAAATTAGTAAATAATTACTCTGCCGCCAAAAGCCCACTGAAATTAGCTGGGTGTGGTGTTACCTATTGGTAATATAAGCAGTTATCGTGGACAACTCTCTGGGTTCTGTTCTCTGCACTGCAAATTAAAAAATTAAAATAAAATGTTCATTTGTACCTGGCCTATGGGCTTGAACGTTTAAAATTATCCCCTCCCTATCTGCCAAATCTAATAGCCAAGCACTGTTGGTTCTGTCTCAGGGGCTCTCCATTCCATACTTTCATCCTTCCCATCCCTTCAAATGCTGCCATAGACCAATGGTCTCCTGGACTCTTATGCGAACTGCCATTTCCTTGCTAGTTTCCCTGGCACTAGTCCTTTTCTCCCTTCTGGCCACTGCATCACATGCCTGTGATAGCCATCTTCCTCCAAGTCAAGCACCATTGTCTCTGAAACATGCTGAAACGAACGCACTGACTCCCAGGCCTTTACAGAATTAAATGCATTGCTACAGTGGAATTTGAAGCACTTCAGAATAGGGCACCAACAGAGATTCCCCCACTTTAGCTCATGTCCTCACCCTGACTACCGTCACTTCAAATTCCATGTTCCAGAGTACACGGTACTTGTTCCCTCTGCTTCGTGCCCTGGGGAGCTCCTACTTCAAGACCATTAAGACTCAGATCAAGTGTCACTTCTCCCTTCAAACCCCCCTGGTATCCCAGTGTCAAAGTAATGTCTTCCTCTTCTGGCATTTCACAGCTTTTAAAAAACACTTCCACTTTAACCTGGGCTCAAGTTTTACCACAAGGTGGTTATTTAATTGCATACCAGTCTCCTTTAGTGTCTTTCTTAATTTGTTATTAAATACATCACTGATGGGGTGGTCAGCTTCCTTCTCACTGAAATAAGTTCGTATCTTGGAGGTTTAGCACAGCCATAATATTCAGAAGTGATATTCAAATTATTTTACAGTTGTACGGCATAGGCATTGACTAACCAAATGGATACATGGCTGCACTGATAAGCCCCAACTAAAGTTCAACTTTGGCCTTAGCCCAACAGTCAGGGTTTCAGTGAAGGGTGGTGTTCTGTATCTGATTCAGCCTAAAGACTGCTCAGGTTTCAAGCTGATGAGGTCAGCCAGGGTCTGGGGCTTTGGAAGATGTTTGTTAAATCCTTCAGGATCCAAGAAATTGCCCTGAGTATAGATAGCATTTTTAAAGTCACTATCATAATTATTTTTAGAAAAGATTGAAGTCAAGGTGAACAGTAGCTAATTGTGAGAGACTGTTTTGTAGCGATAAGGGCTTCAACACACACACACACACACACACACGCACACACACACACGCACACACAAATGCTTAAAAAAAAACCTAGTCATTGTCTCTGCAGTCACAGTATAGCCGCACAAAGCAGGCTTTCATTTATGGCTCCCTCTCTCTGGAAAGCCAGACCTGAGAGTAAAGGATATCTTAATGTTCGCTTTCAAGGTTGCTGAGAACCAGAAACACAGATTGGTAGGATGCTACAATATCCCCCTTTCTTTCACCACCCTCCCACCCTGCCTTTTCTCTTGCCTCCTACTTGTCCTTTTAAAAACGATCTTTAAGTATCTCCTGTTTTGCGTAGCTACCTGGAAATGTGGTTTTCAAAGTAGGCAGCACTGAGAAGAAATTCAACTCTGACAAGGAGGACTAGATGCACGGTTTCGCAGCTTGGGCTTGCAGATTTGAGGGAATTTTACTCCAGCCATGTTGATTTGAAAGCTGCAGCTCGGCTCACCTACTCAAGGTTTTCTTTTATGTTTTTCTTCAGTGAAATTGAGCAATATCAACTAATATCACCTGGGTCAGCTTCAGTCCCTGAAGCTGGACAGAACCGTGCTTTTATTATGAGACCCAGAGGGCTAAAGTATTCCAGCAGCTATACACGCCAATTCTGAAACGAGACTCTCTGAAAGTAAATGTATGGCCTCTTTACTTACAAAGCAGTGTGGCCTTGGGTAAGTCACGACTTGCTGCGTGCCTCTGTTGTCTCATGTTTTGAATGAGGATAATAAGCAGCAAAGTTTCTATCTTGTATGGCTATTTCTATCTCTACACACATTGACTACTTAGTACAGATTCAGTTGCATAGGAAGTACTCCTCTCCTGCCAAGATCAGCCTGGGAAACCAGGAGTCTCAATATAATTAGGACCAACAAGTGTGCAAATAGCAGCAGAACTGAACATGCTTAATAACGTAGAACGCTGAAAACATGCTCCAGTCATCTGAAACATAGATGATAGCAGGCTTTGGTGCGAGTCAGACGTTTGAGACCTTAAAACAGTATGAAGCACCCCATAAATAGCAGATGTAAAACTTTTTGAAAACCTGAGAGTGAGAATACTTTTCAGCCTTTCCAACAGCCCACTCCTATTCAAAGCTGCTAAATCAGTAAGCTCATTTCTAATGGAAACGGGCCCTTCCAATGACAGAGAAACAACTCCCTGCAAATTGTTGTTTAAAGGACCAGCATGAGCTAGAAAACAGGACAGGAAGACCACATCCCATGGCTACCCCAGTGAGTACAGAGACCACACCCATTCCTTCGTGGCTCCTATGTCTACTGGGACTCCTTGGATTCCGCAAAACTTGGTAACTCACAGGCCACCATCTACTCAGAAGGAAGGTGGCCAGAAACCATCCTTGGTCAGCAGGGCAGCTTTGGGCATGTGTTCTCCTCTGAGAGGGTCTTTCTAGGAGTCCACATTCATCCAGGTACTCATCTCTGGATCCCCAGCTAGCAGCTCAGAAGCAAACAAAAATGATGTAGAGAAAGTATACGGTGCATCTTGGCTTAGAATCCCCAGATCCCACAGGATAGTATATTTTGTAAACAACTGTAGTTTCCTGGGGCTCCATAAGGGTCATAAGAGTACCAAGAGTTCCACAGTCAGGGAAGCCCAAAGCTATGGCTTCCTGCCAGGTATTTAGGTTCATTTATAATCCTGCAGCACCAGAAGCAATTTAACAATTGGGTCATTTTTACTATAAGCAATATTGCCTGGTAACACAGCTGACATTCCACCTTCACCACGTTTCCAGGGCAACAGAGCTGGTAAGTTAACGCAAGGACAGATTTCCACAGAGAAGGGAAAAAGGCTGTGTTAACCCTTCGCCCATAGTGATAAGCTCTTCTGTAGCTGTCAGTTCCTGCTAACAGGAATGAGTTGGAATGCAGAGAAGCTGGACCTCAATCTTGCCCTGAGGGCAGAGGGCAGCCATGGAAACTCCAAAGCAGAATGCTGTTTCCTTGGTAATGGATGCTACTTAGGCATAGGACTGGCTAGTCCTGTGAGAGAAAGACCACAAGAAGGGGTCTTTAGGGGTCCCATAATTAAGGACCTATGGGAGCATCATGAGTCCCACCCACCACCAGGGAAAACATCCTAAGCTCCAGATGAGAAGGGACTGCAAGTTAACTGTACTACTCACTGACCTCCAATAGTTCCTGGCTTAGCATCTGCATAGAAGCTTCACTTCCTTAGCTTTTCTTACAGCACCCTCATCATTTCTGTTCCAATAAGACACATATGTCTGATGGTGCAAGCATGTGTGATTCTTGGCAAGCAAGCTGTTTTCTCTCACTTATGAAAGCCTATCAAACTGGGAGTCAAAGTAAAGCTAGCTGCAGCTTTAAATGTGCTCTTATTTATATCTGGAAGTGAAACATCCCCAAAAGTCTCAGGACTTGAGGCACAGCTTAGGGGTGACACACCGACACATAAAGACATGAGTCTGAATATAATGGCTTTTGGAGCAGTACTGGAGCATAGGTTATCCCATGCGTTGTAATGAAAGCCCACCTCAGGACGCAGCCAGACATGGTTTCCTCTCTTTTCACATCAAACTGGGAAGCTAGCAGGCACCTCCTACCCTAAGCTGCCTTGTTCTGGAGTATTTTATTCTGGGACACTTGAGGTGCACCAGATACTTCTTCACCCATTATTTATCTACTACGAGGGACCGCAAATCATCAGGAAAAATGTATTTTATATTATTGAAAGATGCTGGGTCAAAGGGTAATTAGGATCAACTGGTACTGGATCGCTAAAGCTTAGAGCATTTGTTCATTCATTCACTCACTCAGCAGTCAAGGATAGAATGCCGATGCTATATGCTGAAGAGGGTGACTTTCAAGAGTCTCCCAGGAGCTGCTGGACTCAAAACCTTGATTATTCAGATCCAGATCATGTTCTGTCATGGGTGCCTTTCTCTGTTCTACTCACTGAGCCTTCCCAGAAAGCCTTTCTTACTAGAGCCATAGCCTAGCTATCAGGCAAAGGATCCTCCTTGAAGGTTTATTTTCTAAATCAGTACCTCTCAAAATGTGCTTTATGGTCCAGCTACTTACACTGTGGATCCTGAACCCACCCAGGGTAACTGAACATAGGAGGCTATAACAAAGTTGGAAGTACTGAAAGGTTTCTGAGTGGAAACCTTTCTAACCGCCAACTATTAGTCCATCAAATTGTAATGGATCTGGGCTGCTTCTGGCAGATCTTGCCCTCGCTGAGCCCCAGTTTCACTGTAGTCTCAGTTCTGCAAGTACAATAATGTGCACTTTGCATTGCATAGGCCATCATACCACTCAATGCCAAAGGACACTACCTGAAACACCTTGGCTCAGATTCGAGATGACTGTTATGGACTGCAGTGTTTTTACTGTACATACAATGGGTTTTTTTTTTTTTTTGCTCTCATAAAAATGTAATGGTTTAATTACAGAGAGGAAAGATGTTCAGTGTTTTCTTACTGTTTATCATGGAAGTATCAAATTGGTCTATCTTGCCATGTATTCATTTTGGATATTTGATTTAAAATTCTTCTGTCTGAGTTATTGACTTGAATTTCATTTTCAAAAAAAGAAAAAAAGGCATCCAGCATATCTCAGTTTGGGATTAGAACGAAAGTTATAACAATTTCTGAAGTGGCCCCAAACATACTTCTGCCATTTTGTTCTATGTATTTGTGCAAAGCTCCATTCTCATCATTGATTATTGATTTTAAAATCAAAATACTACTAAATTCTGAAAGATGTTGAAGATGCTCAATATCCTACAGTATAAACCATTCAGCCAAGATTTAACTCTTTATTATAAATAAGTAAACCCATCCATTAATATGTAAATTTATTTTTATTTCTAGTAAAAATAATAAAAATAATAAGTATACCAAAGAATGGTTTTAAAATAAAAATCTATGATTTATTGGCACTAAAATTTTAATTTACACCTCTTTTTATGTGCCTATATACCCAAAGTTGCCTTAAAAACTCATCAGGCAGAAAGGGGTGGGAAGTGGAAATTTTAAGAAGTCTTACTGTGTGGAACCCAAGTCCCAAATGTGACAATAGAGAGCTCTGATCTAATAAGTTTAGGATACTCTTCACTTTTAGAGAGGTCTCTATGTACTTTAGAATATTAAAAACCCTGAGAAGTCTTAATTCATCCAATTTTTCCCCATCACTCTTGACTATAGAAATGTGTTATGGGTACTATGTGACCTAATAATAGCCTAAGAAAAGCACACACTTGAAAAAACATTTTATTAAAACCATACACCCTTTAGCTGATCTCCTACTCAACAGAAGTAACCCATGCCTGCAGATATATTAATCAATATATTATTTATAGTGCATACATTTATTTGTGACCTATTGACTATTTTAACAATGCCATTACAAATAATATCAACAGGAGGTCTGAGTGACTTAGCAGGTAAACATATTTGCCATCCAAGCTTGACCCCCAGAAACAATGTAAAGGAGGAAGGAAAGAACCAGCTTCACAAAGCTGTTCTCTGACCTTGGCACATGCACAGACATCACACACCACACACACACACACACACACACACACACACACACACACACAAATAAATAAATAAAAGTATAAATTAAATAATATTAACAGTATTTATTTCATTCTCTTGTTTCAGTGACATTCTGAAGTTTCTGAAGTAAAACCATATGGAGTATGGATAATAGGTCATAGATTCTCAAGCAGAGGGCAGCCTTCCATTCAATGACTCTAAGAGGTCTAGAATCAAGCTGATTTCTTTTGGTCTACCTATGCCAGAGATCATGTCCAGGTGCTAATTGAAATATATGTTCTTCTCGTCTTGTCCCTCTAGTTTGGGGTGACTACCAGAATCAAGGCTAAAGAGGTTTAATGATTTTGCCCAGGCAAAGAGTGACATTATTCTGGTGTTGTGCTGTGGTATGAGGCCACAGGAGCATCTTTTGGTATTTAGGTTTTATCATGTTCTTTCTTTGAATCATTACTGAAGGGAAATAGGAGAGACTGAATAAACGGAGAACCAAATAATAGGTCTGGCAGGAGTAAACGAGAAACTGTAGACTCTGGAAAGACAGAAAAGAATGTAAATTCCTTTTGTTTGGTTTTCCAGGCTCTGAGATATCTTGGAGAGAAGTTTGGTATGGTTACAAGTTTCAATTCAGTGTCCCCAAATGAAATCAGTATGTTTTGTCCAAGATTACTCTGGCTCTTGGCCTGTGGATTTCTCGACTTTCACTCTTCATCTAAATGGCCAAGCCTGAAATCACTGTTTGTAAATTCCAAGGGGAAGAAATGCAAACATGTGTGGAAAAGTATATGAAAATGGAAATTCAAAGCTTTACAGATTTATCATGTTAACTGCAGCTGGGTTGTTGCCAAGTAGCTCCATGTTCTAAGGCTTTATCCCGCAGGGAGAAGAGACCCCATTTTAAAGACACGAAAAAGATATCTTGCTGTCCTTGAACTTTAACTTTCCTGAAACACTGTTCTCAGGGAAATAAAGGTCAAAGTTCACTTCCTAAGTAAAGCAGTAGAGAACTTCAGCCATCCATGCTAAGCTGTTCTGTACTGGCTGCCATACAAGATAGTCTATATACCATAAAGTTGTGGCCGCCGAAATGTGCAGCAACGTGCCACCCGTCTCCATTGCTGTCTCAGTGACCCCTGCCTCACTCTACATTCTTAAGGGCATAATCGACTATCTCCAGTTGAGCAATCCCCCTCTCTCTACTTCAGAAACCTTTGTCCTACTCCACTTTGAGCCAGCATAGGAGGCACCTGCACGGTCCTGCATGGTCTACTGTAGACCAGAGCCCCAAGTGGAAGGAAAGTATCCCTTCCTTACCTCTTTACCAATCTAAGTATGTATGCTACTAAGGAATGCCTCAAAGTCATATGCATTTGGCACCCTCTCTTCTCCTCTCTCTCTCCTTTCCCCTCCCTTCCCCTCTCAGCCTCTCCCTCCACACCCCATGTTTACCCATGCATGTGCATACACACTCATAGGTCTGCAAAGTTCTCACTTCTAGTCTCACTGATGCTGTTCTTTAGGAATTCTGGCTTACCCTGCTTAGAAGGGACTGCTTGCTGTTCTGGTGATAGTTCCATGGGAGCTCATGTAGGAGGCCTTTGGTTCTGATCCTCTCTTCTTCCTAGCATGCACTCACACATCACATCTATGTGTCCAAGTCCAGCTTATAAGAGAACATGGTGGAAGGCCGCTCTCAAAGTCAAAGAACAGTAGTTGGGAGCTTGAACTGGGTCTTTAAATAAGTTTTGTGACTTTAGAGGGTGACTTAACACCTCTGAGTTTAAATATCCCTTTATGTAAAAGAGGCTGATCTCTCTCACGGCGCTTCCGGAATATTGACAGTGAGATCAAAGGAAGCAGCAACTAAGAGAAAATGCTTAAAAAAAAAATAACTGCTAGTTTGCTTCCTCCCTGACTGAAACATTTCTAGAAATCATTGTTTGGGGACTGTGTTCTTTAAGCCACTTGATTTTCTTTTCTGAGACCGCCAGTATCCATCCAAGGCAATCTGAGTAAAATTTCTAGCAAAATTTCCTAACACCATAGAAATAGGTTTTAAGGCTCCAGACATAATGGTCTTCCTTGTCATCAGTAATTAGGTACTCTTGTTGGACACCTGTTCCTTCCCATCCAGTCCATTTATCTTGATTTAAGATGTAGAAGCTGCCCATCATAAACAATTCTCCTATGTCCAGAATCTTTTAGCATTTTTCTTTGGTGTTTACTTCTGTACTTTGATGAGGAAGTAATATTCATTGTCTGGTACAGGATTAGCAAGGCAATGCTCTCCTCCCTACACAGAATGAACACTCTGCTGTTGGCATTCCACTGGACAGCCTTGCTGCCTCTCTGGGACTTTTGAGAACGTGATCTACCTCACCCAGGGACTCGTCTAGAGATCTGCTGAGTCCACATGTTTGGGATTTCCAAACAGCTGTCAAAAATAAATTAATTCCATACTTGTCCTCACTTTGGTGACCTGCCGCCACCATCCCCCTCAGGTACCACCTTCATCTGTGGCTTTACTACTTCTTAATTAGTTGCAACACTATTACCCGTAATGGCTTCCCAACTGTTTCCATGAGAATTTGTCAGTGACCTACTTTCTCCTTGATTTCTTTATGCCTCCGTGTACCCCAAACACAGTTTGACAAATTGCTTGGTTTAGAATTCTTTTATATTTGTTCCTGGACATTTGATCTTGGCATTTGTTTCTATAGCACTGGCACCTTGCCTTTATCACGCCAGCTAATAGTATCAAAGTGAAAAAACTTGTAAATTTCTGCTCACATTCCTCTTTTCTCCCCCCTGGTCTGTCTCCTTTCTCCCTTCTTTCCTCCTCCCATCCCCTTTCCTTCCTTCCATCAATCCCTGCTCCCCTCCCCATCCATTGAATTAACTCCCTCTCTAAATTCCCCCTCTCCACGAATAGAACCTGACAATACCAGACAGCTGAGATCTACTGGAAAATACTAAAAATAATTGCCTTTTGTTATTAAAGTCCCATTTGGGGCTGCCATTATTCCCTCCTAGGAATTTGTAGTTTCCTGAAGGGATTCAGAGGTCTGCACCCCCATGCTTTTTCTTTTTAGAATGCAAAGGGTTATTTCAACAAACATACCACTAAATAGACGATGTCTTAAATTGTTATTTAAGGCATCGTGTATTGTCTATTGTCCCATTTAGCTCTGGCTGCTGCTTTTCTGGAATTTTCCATTGGAATATTTTACTCACTGATCTCTTCCTGCTGCCCTCCACACCCTCTCTAACATTAGAACTCCTCTGCAGACCTCAAAGGAGCCAAGGACTCTAACTCCCTCTGTCACCGCTTCCTCTCTCATGGAGAACCAGCTGCATCATTTAAGATTTCCAGTGTAACCCTTTCCCCCAAAGTCATGGGAAAGATGACCTGGCAGTCTTTAGAACTATGGTTTTGACAAGCTTTATTCTGAATGTACATACCTTTTTATTATTAAAACAGGAAGGTAGTTCGTTAGCTCATAGAAGCTATAGCATTGGTCTCATTTAAAAACAAAAATAATTAAATGAGTGTGTTTGTATTAGCTGCCAACCCCTTCATCCAAATGCCAAACCCATAGGGCTTAATATGCCATAGGTA
This sequence comes from Ondatra zibethicus, assembly GCA_004026605.1. NCBI lineage: Eukaryota > Metazoa > Chordata > Mammalia > Rodentia > Cricetidae > Ondatra > Ondatra zibethicus. The sequence continues at coordinate 73,661 of PVIU01003640.1, forward strand.
TTGTTTACAGATCTTGCTTTTTAATTTCTAAGAGAATAGAGGTTATCAGTTTGGGGGAGTACATTAGATTTACCTGAAGGTTTTCTTTTCTTTTACTTTCTTTTTTTCAAAATGGTACATTCATAGCCTGTATCCTTAGAGGTTTGATTTTTAGTGAGGAATGGAATCCAAACATTGACATTTTAACAGGAGCTTCATATTCTTCTAAGGTTTACCTTTGGAAACTCTCTGATCCACAATGATCATCACAAAGCTTTTATACCACGCAGCCATCTGCTTGCATCATCTAATGGTTCTTTCTGAGTTTGTTAAAGCAAATAATTGTGCTAGAAGTATCAATCTACCTTGGTCCATTTGAATAATGAAGGGAAACTCTTCCCTAACAGTTTTCCACTTGACAAACGTAGAAGACATTAACACTGTCATTCATTTAATGAGTGTCTTTGAAACTATGTCTTTAAAACTATGAATGATCGTGTATTAATACTGGCTCATGAATTGTAAGAGACATACTATACTAACAGAAAATGCCAATAGTAAGAGAAACTGGATGTACAGTACATGGAGCTCTCTACACTGTCTGCTCAATGGTTCTGTAAGTCTAAAGCTGTTGTAAAAATTTCATATTATTATTTGAATCAATTATTTTTATTGTTTTTACTGAACTATACATTTTTCTCTGCTCCCCTCCCTTCCTCCCTTTCCCCTTCTATCCTCTGCTATGACCCCCATGTTCCAAATTTACTCAGGAGATCTTGTCTTTTTCTTCTTCCTATTTAGATCCATGTATGTCTCTCTTATTTTATTTTATTTTGGTTGTGAGCCTAGCCTTTGATGACTGAGCCATCTTGGCTCAGTGGTTAAGAGAACTGCCTGATCTTACAGAGGTCCTGAGTTCAACTCCCAGCAACCACATGGTGGCTCACAACCATCTGTGATGAGATCTGGTGCCCTCTTGAGTAAGAGACCTGTGGTCAGTAGTCCTCAATCTTATTTTTATTAAAAACATTTTTAAAAAAAACTTAAAACTTATTTTTGAAATAGATGAAAATAAAAAGTCCAAGTGTTGGCAAGAGTGTGGAGCAACTGGAATTCCCAGATACTACAGGTATGATTGCTAACTATTACACTGACTTTGGAAAACTGTACAATATTACCAATTAAAGATGAACATCTTTATACTATACAGTATAACAAATTGAAATATGCAGTCACTAAAATCCATATAAACTAGCATTATTAGAATAGTCTCAAACTAGAAAATTAACAAAATTATCTATCACTAATATAATTGATAAACCAATTATGATATGGTCCAAAATGAAATACTATACAATAATGAAACCCAAACAACTTCAACTCTACCCAAAGTAAGGATAAGATGGGAAGAAGAAAACAGACACAAAAGAAGGCATTTTATATGGTATTACTTATACAAAATTTTTAAAAACATAAAATTGTTTTTAAAAATTTAAGTAGTTCAAACTGACCCATGCTGGGAAAGTCAGAACAAGGCCTTTGCCTTAAATATGGAGGTGAATGTGCTCTTCTGGGGGCAATGAAGTTCTTAGTTGTCTGGGAAGCATAATTTCATGTACCCAAGTATTCAGCCTGTGAAAATCCACTGGCCTATATACATTTAGTATCTGTGCATTTTTCTATATGTGCTTATACCAATTTATAAAAGGCAACCCATACTTTCTTCAGAGAACATAATATCCAAAATTTCTTTAGGGAAAGAACACAGAGTCAGCTGAGCAAATAGATTGAAGCAAATAGGCTGATTGTTTTAGTTCAAACCCCAGCTTTAGTCCTAAACAGTATGACCTTAAACCACTAAGTCTTTGTCACCTCTGTGCCCTTATCTCTAAAGTACAGATAAAAGCTGTACCTATGTCACACGGTTGTTGTGAGGATCAAATTGCTAATATTTGTTCAACACAGAATATTATAAAGACAGTGTATGGGCACCACACACATATAAAAAACATTTTCTTTGGAGGGCAGGGGGCCACCTAAAGTATCTTTTAACAATCACTGCTCTTGAGAAGATTGATGATGAGATAAGAAAGTAAGTGAGTTAAACTTATTTCCTAAGTAGCATTCTTACTTGGGAAGGAAAATATTACCTTGGCAACTAGCCAGTTAATTCTGCTCTTCTTGACTTAAATTCTGGACTTCCAATAGACTCCTGGGCACCGGTCCAGAGGCTTGACAATGAGCCACATTTGGGACTGCCAGAAATTGCCACAAAAGAGTCTGCCCCCAGAGGGCCTGTCAGAATCACTGGGGCAGGAGAGTTAGATCCAGCAGGATTCTGGCCAGGTCAGATACCCCTGATGCTACTTGCTGGGTGGGGCAAACCCCCAAACCCCACCTTTCTTCAGTTCTCTGCCAGAACCTTCCCTTCCACCAGTGATCTCTTCCAAAGAGAGCTAGACACGATTGTGTTCAAAAGCAGGGAGGCCATAAAAGAGGGCGATTCAAGCAGGAGTGTCCTCCCCTCCCAGGAGGCAGCCTGAGGGCATTCTGGCACCATCTGTCTGGTGGCTTTGTTATTTTCAGCACACCCCTACTGAATGAGGAGTCTGAGGAGGTTTGGACTCAGGTTGGCTCAGTTCACAGCCAACCTCCAGAGGCCACCACAATCAGGCACCTGTGGCGAGCTTGACCTACTCTGCTTCTTGCTGTCCCTTTGGGGCACAGCTGGCTTCTCAGTCACAAAGGACTTTCCTCTTATCTAGTCTTTTGCTTTAGCAACTTTCACTCACCCTTTGGAGCCTTTAGCCAGGGAAAAAAAGCCAAATGAGAACAACTTTTGCTCTCTCATTCAGAGACACTGGGAAGAAGCTCCATTTCACCTCCGTCCCTCTCCCCTGCCACTAGCCTTGCCTGTCTCCCTAGTCTTCTTTTTCTTGGAGAAATAGTCTCATGTTCTTGAAGCCACGTGTGACAGGAACTGGCTAGTTCTACCCCCCAACCATTTCTTCTTCCATCTGGGGCAAACAAAGGACACTGCTCTTAGCTTCTCTCACACAATAGCTGACCATCTGACCATTGTAGTTAGAGTATGTGTGGGCCCATAAAAAACCTCCATTCCTGCTTTCTCTTTTTCTCATCTAAATGCAGTAGCTCAAGTGCCACAAGGACCTCCCGATAAAACTGAAGGGGTTTGGGTTCCTGAATGCCTGCATTCTCCGTCCCCCATGGAATGTGACATGAGCAAATAAATACACAGATAAATAAATAAATAAACCCTAATTTCTATGAAGCACCTGGGACTTAGAGATCAGGCAGTTAGCTTACCTTGACCAGACTAGTTTAAATTCTCCAACTTATTTCTAGAAGTCAAGGCAACCCTGGCTCCTCTCTCACTAGTAGCTTATGCAGGCATTTTTGACCTCTGCATGAGAGGCCACACCTGGAAGTATTAGCATTAAACTTTCAAGTCCCAGCCCTTAACCTCTGACCTTGGTTCATGTTTCAATGTTTAAATTTGTTTCCGGCCTATTGATTAAAATTTACTTCTCAAAAGTAAACGGAAAGTCTGGGAGGGGGTACCCAATAGTCCCCTTACTTCTCAGGCCATTTACTCAGGGCATCCATATGGACATGACAGGGGCATTTGAACTACGAGTAAGCAAACAAGAAATGAGATTGGAAGCTGCTAATTCCTTCCAGGCTAGAAAAGTTCACCGAAATTACCCTCCTATTCTAAGGAAGAATGATCACAAACACATTACAAAGGACAGGGCTTTGCTTCTGCTCTGACTTGCATCCATAGCGGCATAATGGCAGATAGAGTCTGACCCAAGACTACAGGCTGAGAAACTGGGCTATTTGTTACTATTGACTTCGTAAGAGTTTGGGTTAGCAGATTTCAAATGGACAGAAGTGAATACAACAAATATTACCTTTTTTTCTTATTGAGGAAGGAGTAGCTAAGTAAATAATCTGTAATTTATGCCAAATTTAGGGATCCGAAAGGTGTTCATATACTTATTATTTGATTCGGATTTGGAGTTGATGTGTGTGTGTACTAACTTTTCCTTTATTAAAGAATGAACACAAATAACTGACTCAGGTTGACATTCACTCTTTGTAATAGATGAATAAATATTTACCTACTGGCATGGCTGTTGAGTAATTGTCCATTAAAGAAGTTAAATGTTAATCATTATTGTTTTAGGTTTGAATAATTTGAACACAATCCTATGGCTAATCCTTTAGGTCTAAAGGCAAGAAAAAAAACCCTACATCCAGTGGTTTCTTTTAGCGTTGGCCATACAGGAAAGGAATACTCTTAGGAATTTCTCAAACTAGACACATAATCAGTTTCCAGTCCTTTTCGTTATTCTTTACCCAAAGAAATCTTGAACCTTCTCTCCCAGTTAAATATTAACAGGATCTGAGGCGGGGGGGGAAGGTTGAAAAGAACATTAGAAGGGATATGGATGAATGCATGAATTAAGAGGAGAAATAAAAAGTGGGGACAGATCCACCCTAGATGTCACAAGAGAGACTGTCCTACATTAAAGGGAACTAGGTATGCTAAATGTCATTGAAGTGAAAGCCTAGTCTAGAGTTCATCAAAAATGTTTAGTTTCAATTGGCATGGGGGTACCCCAGAAGGGCCAGAAAATAGAGACAACTCATGGTAAGAGTCCTTCTAGGTACCCTTCCTTTTTAGAGCCAAAGAATGAACTTCTGTGAAAACTGTCACTACCTGTTGAGATTCTACATAAAGGAGAGTCAAATTTTCTGAAGAAGTTGTGCATACATCCCATGATACCAGGAACCTTTGTGACAGCTTGATGGGTATAGTGGATGCTGCTGATGCCCCAATCCAGATCCTTTAACTGGGCTGACATCCCTTTCTTCAGCAATTATGAGGGTTAGTTACCAATGTCAGTGCACAACTAAACCTTTCTCTAGATAACTGACCCTGCCAAATGAGAGTCACCTAACCCATAAGGTATATCTCCTTCTCCAATGGCAGCCCACAGCTAATGACTGCCAGAAAAGGTTACTCCCATTATTTCAGTGTGGAACTACCTCTGTGGTGTAATTCCTGCTCCAGTGAAATTATGTCCAAACTAGTTTCTAGCTAACACTACAACTTGCTAGATCTTTCTCCTTGCCCAAGCCTGCTTCCTTTTTGTCCAATTCTCCTGAAAGCACCCTGTCAATAAATCATACAAGAAAGAGTACATGTCTCTAGTTGTATTCCTATTTTGCTTCCTTTTCTGGACCTTGAACAAGCCAGTGGTACAGACTTGACTTTGCTCTCTGTTGTGGAATAATCTTTTTGCACACTGTGAAGAAGTGTCACTTTGATTGTTTCAATAAAAAGATGAATGGCCAATAGCTAGGAAGGATCTCTAGGCAGAAAGGAAAATGGGAAGAAGAAAGATGGAGTTGCCAACCAGATAAACAGGATGGGCAAAATGGAGATGAGGTAATGATCAAGTAGAAGAACATAGATTTAAAATTATTGGTCAATTCAAGTTGTAAGAGCTTGTTAGAAACAAGCCTAAGCTAAGGCTAAGCTTTCATAATTAATAATAATTCTCCATGTCATTTTTTTTGTGAGCTGACAGCCCGAAAAGAAATATCTGTTTACACATGGCACCCAATGTCCAGCCATGTATATCCACATAAGGCCTGTGAAAGAAAAGTTCAGAACATGGAGTCAAAGGAGGCTTCCTGGTGACCATGGTCTCTCAGGTGGGCTCAGTGGTGTACAAAGACATGGCTACCAGCTGCTGCCTATGGGCTGGAGCCTGCTGCCAGTACCAGCAACCGGTGCCATGAGCTAAGCTGAACTGCACTGTAGCGGCATAGAAGTTTAAGATTTGGCTCATGTATGTCAGAGAACACTGTAAGTGTGCAGCTGCAGACACTTAGTAAAAAGTTCCAGACTGATATAGTATGTTTAAAAATGGGCTTAGATACTAAAGAAAGAAAAGAAAATGGGCATAGACAGTCATAGAAAAATAAATTGTTTATAAATAATACAGTCTTTAAAGAGAAAATAATATAATATAAAAAGGATAAGCTACATAAAGATGGAAAATAATGCAACACAGGGAGTTTGGACCTATATGGTGCTTTGTTAATTTTGAATTTTTTAAAAGCTATGAACAGAAAATGACAGCTGCTGAGAGACACTGGATTGTGGAAGGGACTGCTGAATTAAACCAACCTAGATACTATAGGAATGTCTTAATTTTAAAATGGAAGTCAGAAAATGTATTGCTTTTCGGAAGAGGTTATGCTTTTGTTTCCACAGAAAACGAAAGGCTGTGGATTCCTTCAAGGTTGATAGAGATCAGATTTGATTGGGGGCCACGTAGTGGTGGCACACAGCACCCGAGAGGCAGAAGCAGGTGGATCTCTGTGAGTTTGAGGCCAGCCTGGCCTACAAGAGTTAGTTCCAGAACAGGCTCCAAAGCTACAGAGAAACCCTGTCTCAAAAAAACCAAATAAACATAAAGCAGATTTGATTGAGGGAGACCCCTGAAAATCCCGGGTATAGACATAAAGAAATAGACCTAGAAAAACTATAAGACAAGTGATGTATGTTTTACCTGCTCAAACGTGAAACAAAAAAAAATCATCTTTGGCTGGTTTGTGTACAATACGCAGTTCATACTTGCTTTAATGCAGATATGTATGCTACCTTTGAAAATTTTATGTTTTCAGAGAAAGGGGACCGGACATCAATGGAAATGGATGGTCCAACTGATCCAGCTTCCCAAAGTGCCTCTGTTGCAGTTTCCTCAGAGTTCAAAATCCACAACAGCTTCAAAGCTGCTGCCTGAGATGGTCCAGCCTCACAGACTTTTCTAGCTCTGATAAGCCCTGCACTTTCTCAGTGCACAGAGACTGGATGACAAATGTTATGGCTAGTTTTTCCGTGATTTGATAATTATCCCAATTTTTCTCAAGGTCTCCCAAAGATATCATTGCCCCCAGACAACAGGAATTAGTCTAGAGAACATCACACCCACATTCCCAAGAGGTAGGATGGGTGGTATTTGGTCAGTCAGTGGATTATGGATGTTTGTCATCATTTAGGGAGGTTGTTGTAAGTTGTTAATGGTAATGGTCAACAACAACAAAAAAACTAAACAAAGGAGATTATATTCAGGGATTTTTATCTGAAGAGAAAAGTGGGAGATATAGAATAGAAATGATGAAATAAAATAGATTTTGAGTCTACTCTTGAACAATCACTAGTCTCAAATATTTTACATTGTTATGGATTTTTGGATATTGATACAAATGTTTCTATTCTTGTTTAAGATATCATTTAATGCTGCTCATTTAAAATGTAAATTTTTAGTCCTTGAAAGCTATTTAGGTGAATAAAGAATTACAGGTTAATAGTTAATCATCTATAACAATCAAACTTATAGTCATGTAAGGTATATTTTCAAAGTCATACAAAGATATATTTTAGGTGGGTGGTCTTAAAACACTTCAAAGACCTACAGAATATGGCATTTAAAATGTTATAAAAACATAAGGCTTTTCATGACAGTGAGACACATATGCTCATGGCAGCACCAATCTACTTCACAAAAGGATGATGGGCATCGAAGAACTTCTGTATGGAGTTTGCTTTCAATGTGCAAAACTAGCCATTTGGGTAAGATACTGCCCTTGCCTTGACTGCTGACAGTATGCTGTCCAAACTAGACCAGCAGAACACACGAAAATGTGACTGCCAAATTTCCCAAGACAAGATAGGACAGTCCTTAAAAAACTTTCCTACTTCATAGAAAAATCTGTCAGATATTATAGGCCCATAGGCTGAAGATGGATGCCCCAATATTGAAGAGAACCCCTGGAATGACTGTCCAGGAAGCCAGATGTCTCTGTTGTTTCACAGTTTTGAAAGTTGCTTGTTCTGCACTTTCCACTTACTCGGGTAATATTATATCCTTCTTGGATCTCTGAGAGAGTTGAAGACTAGATAGTTACAGTTTCCCTTAGTTATGATAGAAAATAAATTAGGTACAAAACCTTGGACTAAGATAGGATAGATAATGGAATATTTTCTCTAAATTTGCCAAATACAAATGGATTGGACTAGATATTGTACATGTAATTTTACCCGATAATTGTTCTTATTGTACATAGTTTTACTGTGTTAGAGTTAAAACCTTTCCTTTTATTTAGACAAAAAGGGGGAAGCACTGTGGAATAATCTTTTGTATACTTTGAAGATATGTCATTCTGGTTTAATAAAAGCTGAACGGTCAGTAGCTAGGCAGGATTTCCAGATAGAGAGGAAGCTGAGAAGAAGAAAGGCAGTGTGGCCAGCCAGACATAGAATAACCAGGATGAGCATAACAGAGATGAGGTAATGAGTGCATGTAAAAATGCAGATTTAAAAATATGCATTAATTTAAGTTATAAGAGCTAGTTGGACACAAACCTAAGCTAAAACTGAGCTTTCATAATAATAAGTCTCAGTGTCATTTTTTATGAGTTGGTGGCCAAAACAGAAAAATTCATGTATGCATCTCCTTCACTGCCTCCAAGGTACCTGAGACTTTGCTAATGGAGATTGTTTTTATGGTCAGATAGAGCAACCTGATCCCAGAGGTACTCCAGACAGGGTAGAAACAGAGTAAACCACCTTAGGAATGTCTCAAATTAGCTACCAGTTTTAACCCCCTTGCTACCCACAGTCAGCTAGATAATTGCCTTTTCCTTGCTCTTCAGCCTGAATTCTACCTGGATGGAGTGCACCAGGCATCTCTCTCCTCCCTTTATTGTTCCATGGCTTCTTTTGCTTGTCACCCTTCTTTGTAACATCTAGCAAACTCCCTTTTATTCCATTGGACTCTTTTCTTTCTAGTAACTATCCATTGGCTTCTCCTCTTTCCAGTAAATATCTGTCTCTTAGAAATGTTTTTGAGGTAGTAAGCCATTACCTCATTTCTACACCGGAATGAGCAGTCTCACTATGGGTGTTTCCACATTGCCTGGTTCACAAGAAAAAAGTGTAGACTTACAGAAATTCTGAACATGTGAGAGTTCTTCAACCTTTCTAAGCTTGGATGTCTTTATCTGTGTAGTGGCATTAATAAATAAGGCCTACATCATAGAGGTGTTGTAAGGATTAAATGGCATGAAAATGTGATGCCATTGTTACCCTACCTGGTACATAATAGGTTCTCAGTGGTACATTAACTGATAAACAGTAAACTCTTTTTAGTGGATTTTTCTAATAAAAATCGATTAGTATATAGAGACTGAAAAAGAAAACTATTTAGCATACAAAGACATACATGCATTCTACCTTAAGTTAGTTTCCTCCCTCCAACAGTGTGTCCAACCATGAATCCATCTAAAACCCTTGTGAACCATGGATTGTACATACAGAAGCAAGTTAGACAGAATCTCCATGTAAGAGGCTTACAACTCATTGCTAATGGAAGCTGCATGTATCTTCCACTGGGAATCCAGGGGCACCTAGATACAGAAGAAAGCAGGGAGCCAGGGACTCAGTTCAATATTGAGAAATCATTTAGGTGGCTGGAGAGATGGCTCACCACTTAAGAATGCTTGCTGCTCTTGAAGATGACCAGAATTTGCTTCCCTGCATATCAGATGACTCAAAACTGCCTATAACTGCAGTTCCAGGGGATCTAACACTCTCTTTGCCTTCTTGATATCCAGCTATACATGTATGTGCACACATACACACAACATACAAAAATAAATAATAATATAAATAATTTTTAAAAGTCATTTAGCTGGGATGGTCATATACACTTTTAATTTCAGCACATGGAAAGTAGAAACAGGAGGATCAGAAGTTTCAGGTCATTCTTGGCTACATAGTGAGTTCAAGGCTAGCCCTGAAATACAAGGAAACAACAGAAAAATAAAGACGTCACTTAATTTTAAAGTCCTTTTTATGTGACTATTTCCTAAGGGCCATTTCAAATTATTTCTTGCATATGTTTTCTTTTTAAAAGCTCATTATAATGGCTGCAAGGATTGGTCAGAATTTAAGAGCACTGGCTACTCTTGCAGAAGATTCAGATTTGGTTCCCAGCACCCATAGGGTGGCTGACAACCAACTGTAACTCCAGTTCCAGGGGATCCTATATTCTCCTCTGGCATCCTTAGACACCTGGTATGCATACATATACATATATATGTTCAGGCAAAGCACTCATATACACAAAATCATAAATAATATAAGTGAAGAATTTTAAAATCTTATCATCAACATGTATAAATTTGATAGAATATTCAAATTGGCTTTAGAGAGCATTTCAGGGCTTATCTTCAGAACCACATTTACCAAAGTTCTCTAGTACCATATACTACCTTTGTGACTGGTGAGACCTGGCAGAGGAAATAGATTTCTAAGTACACTGGCTCCAACAAAAATAAATATAACCAAACCACTGGCTTTTCTGCTGGGAGTGCAATTTAGTTCTTTTCTTCCCCTTAATTACCTCTAGATGGGACACTCTAGAATATCCAAGGGGTAAGTTTCCACTAATCATCAGGTCTCTTTAAATGCCAGTGCTCCACAAAAGTTAAAAGTAGAACAATATTCTATAAGCAAAACTCTGAGTCTAAGAATCTAGGCAATCAAGTATTATTTACCTTTGTGGATGATAAAAAAGGTAATTTGAGTTGGGCTGCTATTTGCAACACTTCTCAGTAACATTACATTGGACCTCAAAAGTCATGCAAGATTATCTTCAAGTAATTTACAATATGGTTGAGAGTATGGACCATATCTAGATGAAAAATTACAGATCCCTGTGTAACAAGGTATGTCACTGCATACTATTACAAATACATGGCACACGGGTTCCCCAACACACATATTGGCTGATCACCCCATCTGATGAGCTAAAGTCACAGTGTGCTAGAAACATAGAGACGCAGTAGATTACCCAGGGCCATGTCTGAAAAGTCTGAAACTTGGTTCTGACTTGGTTTTGTTTATTCCAGAAAGAGACAGCCTGAAGGAAATGGAGGGGCCTGATGCCCTCAGTTCTGAAGACTGGGATGTATTTTGCTGTTGGTTCAGCAAATGATCATTTCTTTCAGAAATCTGGTTTTGCTTCCCTGGAGCTCAGTCTCCTTGTTACTAGGGCTTTTTTTTTTCTTAATTCTGTGATGCTATGATGATCCACTAGGCATCTAACTGAAGAAGTCTTTCACTCACTGTGGACTCACGAGGCAGGTGTGTGATTGGGAGTCTCATGGTAGTTGATTCACGTCAAGCAATATGTTACAGCAGCATTACAGAACCATGCAGAGTCAGGTGATTTTGGCATGGCATGAAGGCTGAGAGAGTTCCTATTCCATCTGTAATTTAAAGGGTAGAGTGAAGTATTCTGTCTTCATACACCATACTTATAAGGATAATGGAGACAGATGTTTACCTACCAGTTATGAGGGCTTGAAATTTAATCTACAAGTAGGTAGTGGCCTTTGAATGTGCTGGTTTGGCTTCTGAATCTTGGATTTGGTTTGGGAAGTGCAGAAATCACTGCGTTGACACCTCTTGGCCACCAGAGAGCTCCATGCATCCAACCAGAGGAGCCTATTGGCTCAGCAGTTTACAAAAGACAGTCTGCCCTCCTGCAACCCCGAGCACAGGTTCCATTGTATTTTTCTACACTGGTGAAATTCACTCATTTGCCCCATTAACAGTAACTCTGACCATCTGTGTCCCTCCGTCTTTCACAATGTGTGCCTTGTTGTTTGGGAGAGGCAAGAAATAACTCTGAGCATCAATACAGGTCAAATGATTCCCCAGCTCCGGCACAAGAAGCTGAGGCCCTCAGACTTAATATTTTGTTGACATCTATGAGAACCAGGGATCACATGTGACACATATTCAAGACAATTTCTTTCTATGGGTTTTAGTTGATGGTCATTTTCTTTTTGTGCTCATAAAACTAATATAAGCTAGTCATAGGAAAGTCGAAAAATACAAAGTAGTATAAAGAAGAAAATGACAGTAATCTATCATGTCGCCATCCAGAGAAAATTACTGACAAGATTTGGAGGAGCTGAAGAATTGTCTCAATGGTAGAGCACTTGCCTGGCATGCATAATATGCTGGATTCCATCCCAAGCACTGCAGAAAGGATGTTTTGCAAAAAAAGATTTGGAAATAATTCCTTTCAGCCTCTTTTTTTTCCCTCTTGGGATGCATGTGTATTCTTACATAGTTGAGGCCAATTTGTATTCTGTTTTGGTAATTTTTCTCACCTGATATTATCTCTTAATTTTATAAGCATTTTCCATGTCATTACATGTGCAGCACAAGACAGTTGGGAGAATTCAGAGCAGCACAGAAGAAAATAAAAGCTGTTTTTCTAGTACCCAGAGATAATAACTGTCACATTTTGGTATTTTACTTTCCAGACTCTTTTCTAAGTATGATATTTATTTTTGCACAAAACTAGACCTATGCTGTGCACATCGCTTTATAGACTATATAATGCCATACCACAACCATTTCTTCTACATCATTGAATATATTCCAAACATTTTTCATATTAAAATGCATGGACTCCAATTCACTTAACAAATTGTCTATTTCTTGCCATTTATGCTGATTCCAGTAGTTTTTATCCAAATGGCATCAAGATAAACAACTTTATACTAATTATATTCTATACAAGCATCAACCACTACCAACTTAGCATATATTCTTGGAGTTTGAGTTACTGAATTAAAGGGTTTTAATATTTTTTAAAGAAGGCATTGTCACACTGTCGCCAATGAACATTGTATCAGTTTATATCCTCATTAGCAGCCTGTGAGAGTCCCAGGTTTTGCACACCCACATCGAGAATCATTAATTTGAAAACATCATTTTGTCTATTTGATATACACATGTGTGCACACAAGCCCATTTCTCTGTTGTGACTGGAAAACTGTTTCTTTGAAGTCATCCATCACCTCTGGCTCTTACAATCTTTTCACCTCCTCCTCTGAGAAGATCCCGGAGCCTTAGTGGGGTGTGTGTGATGCAGATATCCCATTTAGGGCTGAGTACTTCCCAGACTCTTATTCTCTATGTGTTGAACATCAGATGGTCTCTGTGTTAATTTCAGCCTGCTGCAATTAGAAGCTTTTCTGATAAAAGTTGAGAGATGCACTGAACTATGGGTATAGTACTAAGTCTTTAGGAGTCATTAAATTCTATGCCTATTTAACAGAGTAATGGTAGTAGGTTGTCCCCCTAGAGCCCATAACCTATGTAGTCACAGGTTAATGCCCCCATTAACAGTGCCAGGTACGGGTTCTATCTCATGAAGCAGCCATAGGATACAATCAGGAAATGGTTGGTTACTTTGATAACATCTGTGCCAACATTGCACCAATGGGCATATCTTGTCTGATCAGTGATTGTTGTACCTCTGGGGGAATCACAACTGGGTGGTACTGATGATTTTTCTTCTCCCTCAATAGGGTGCATAGCACCTTCTAACATTAAGTTAATGTTGAATCCCTGAGGAGTTAAATGATTCCCTAGATACAGAGGCTTGAACAAACGATGAGGAAGTCTGAGAAAACAAAGAACATAATAATCTGACATATTGGGTTCCCTGTTTGCATTCTCTCCTCTGCCCACTTGGTGACGTAGCTAAAAGCTCAGGTTCCATCATTTTTCAGGAACTAATGTACAATCTCTGTTTTCTGAATGCACCTGGATCAAAACACTCCCTACACTGCATGTTATATGGCAGGGATATTTAAGAGTATAACACATTGTTTAAAGAAAGTCCTTTTCTAGTGTTGCTGATACTGGAAAAACAGTAGCCCAGACAGATTGGATTTTCAGGCATGACAGCCACTCTTGGCACCTATGTGTGACTTGTTTTGGTGAATGATGTCTGAGAGGCTCTGAGCTTCTACCATACTGTCCCAGTCCCAGCCTTGCTCACTGCTTTTGAGTTCTGCCATCTGAGAACATGATGTTTTGAACAAGCAGTTGTATTGCAATTGTGAGGCAAGAAGCCTAAGGACAAAAAGTCAACATGGTAAGGACAACATAAAAGAACAGGAAGAATAGATCTTAGAACTCTCTACCTTCAGGCATGGTATTCCGAAGACAATTAGCTATATTTACCATTTAAGCTTCGATGACTAGAACATCTGTCCTTGAAGTCAAAAGGCATTCCACTGTTGACTTTGATTCCCTGTCATGGACTTTTGTGACATTATTAACGTTCAACACTCTCCCCTGGGCTGGAGAGATGGCTCTAGAAGTTCAGAACCCTTGTTGCTCTAGAACCCACATGGCAGCTTACAGGAGCCAGTGACTCCAGTTCCAAAGGAACTGATACCTTCTTCTGGCCTCTGCTGGTACCTGCATGCACATGGTGCATGAACATGGATGAAGGTAAAACATTCATATACATAAAATAAAAACAAATAACAAATCTTCAAAAATTTCCTTTAGTCTGAATTTATCTTTGTAGCCCTGTATTCTCAGGCCTGTCATGGGGCCACTCAAGATTCCAAACAATGTCTGCTTAACTGAGTCCACTAATAGTCTGCAATTTTAATATGAGCTAGCACTAGGACCAAATAACTCCTGATTTTCCTTGATCACTTCCTATAGGCAAGGCACCTATTTATTTAAAACCAGACTTTTCCAGCTGTGGCTCCAGGAAGCATTCTGCCTGCTATTCACACAGCCTGGTGCAAAACTTGCTAGGCAAGGATTCATTTACTGCTTGTTAATTAGTCAAGTGCTGAGCACACCACAGGATTCATTTTTACAGTATTCGCACAATCGCACAATTAGCATTTTAAAAGGTTTTTTCTAGGAGCCTGGCTCAAGTAAGTTTATCTGGAAAAAATGTCACAAAAGGAAACGAATAATTAACAAATCAGTTCCCAAGCCGATTTGGTGGACCCTTGGCTTCAACCTGAAAGGCCCTAAGTACGGAACTTGCTTCTAGTATCTTGCAGTGTGTGCACAGAGAACTGCTCTTTGCTGGACTGGGTCCTTGGGAATCTGGTCCTCCCTGTAGGGCAGCAACTCTCCCCGGATGAGAGGTAAAGGACTACACTGTGCTGGGCAGGATGATACATGAGGTGGGGGTGACACAGGAGGTGGGGGGGACACAGGAGGTGGGTTTAGACTTCTCAGTTCAACAATGAACTGAGGGCACTGATCATTTTCTTTCAAGTCCAATTAATTAGACACCCTCACCCTGTTTTAAAGCTAAAGAGGCATATGAGAGGCACCTCATCTTTATTAAATAACTATATTGTTACATGCCTATGTTTACATATATATTTTTTAACTATGTTCTTAAACATACATGTTTACAGGGCTGGGAATTTTATATGTTTGTGAGGTTGGTGATTGAACACAGGACCTTGCACATGCTAGATTCATGCTCTGCCATTGAGCTATACCTCCAATCTCTAAACTAGCTGCTTCCCATAGCAATAAATAAGTTAATAGGTGTCAAAACACTTGTAGCTTCTGGAAACCTCAACTTATGAAATCAGTAATATTCAGGATATTGAAAAATACAGTGTTTCAGCCCCTTGTCTGCTCCCAGAATCTAACAGCAACCTAGGAAGTGACTATAGGTAGGTTATCTGAGAAGAGAGCTATTTATTTATTTAGCATCTCATGTATCTCAGACTGATCTTGAACTTACTATATAGCCATAATCTCGAACTTCTGATCCTTCTGTCCTTACCTCCCAGTTGCTGGGATTGCTGGTGTGTAGTACAGTGCTACTTATGCAATGATGGGGATTGAACCCAGGACTTCATACATGCTAGGCAAGCATTCTACCAACTGAGCCACATACACAGAGCCAAGAAGAGAGCATTTTGGTACCCTTCCCTTCCTGTCAAGTCCAGAGGACTCAGAAGGCAGGCAGAGTAAATCTGTATAAAGCCTAAAGTAGAGCTAAGACAGGGTTTTCAGGGCTGTCCTGCTGTCCTGGTCACAGAAACAGGAGCATCACACTTCTCATTGGGATCTGCACCAGAAGTCCTTGACTTAGGGTGGCTCAAGTCACCTGCCCAAGGTCTTGTGAATAGGCAGCATTAAAGAGGCCTGGTAGGTCCAGGTTAAAGATGTCACAGATTTCTGGTATCAGTTTTTGCTTACAGAGAGAGAGAAAGAGAGAGAGAGGAGAGAAAGAAAGAAAGAAAGAAAGAAAGAAAGAAAGAAAGAAAGAAAGAAAGAAAGAAAGAAAGAAAGGGAGGGAGTGTGTGTGTGTTGCTTGTGGCTAAACTGGAGAATCTGACTCTGTTGATCAATTTATTTATTTTATCCTTTCTCTATCAATGGCCAATCACCTCATGGATGTGTGTTTCAGGTTCTTTTGGTTTCTAGGTATCATGAGGCCAGTAGCTTATCTTCTGATGTTCTTTATAGCCATTCTTACTTGGTGCCTTCAGAAAAGGGAGCCTGTGGCATAAAATGGAAAGCTATTCTCACCCTCACTGAGCCAACAATACCCTATTGTCACAGCTTTTACCTCCCTGAAATGATTCTAAAGGGTAGGAACTTTTTAGTTCATTTTCTGCCTAGATGAGGTCTCTGGGACCCAGAGAGTTTAAATAACTTGCTGCAAGCCACATAGTTGTTTGGTAGCAAAAGTGTGACAAGCTCCTTCAATTAGCTATTTAAATTTATCTGATAACAAATGCCCTTGGTTTTTAAAGGAGCGCCCTAAAGCCTCTTTTGCCAAGTGGCTTGAAGATTCTCATTTCTTCTGTATTTAGTGTACAAACAACCACAAGAAAATGTGTGCACACACACTCATATGTAAGAAAGAGTTCATGTCACTGACAATAAGGATGAATCATTATTTCTCATTGTCCTAGCTGTATGGCCATGGGCAGGTTCCGGAACTTCTCTGTGTTTCAGTTTCCTCATCTATGGAGGGAGTCAATCTTAGCACTTAGCTCATGTATATAATTTCCTCTGGATGGAAGAGAGGCTAGTTTCTACTTCTTAAAATTTGTATAAGAGATTGGTGATCTTAATTATGTCTTGTTACAAGTAAATAACTGTACTATTTTTATAATTTCAAAGATTATAGACAAGCAATCGAATAAACCTAGTTGATACCAAATTCAAAATAAATAGTAAATTCCTTTATAATATCCACGATTGCTCTTTTAATATATCTTCCCATCTTTAAACCTTCAAACCAAGCCAATCAAGCATCACCTAACATCTCCCAAGGGCCTCAGGACTGAGATTGGTTTGTGAGAAGTATACGGAAACCCCACCCTCCCTGTGAAGCAAAAGTCAAGGCTTCCCTTGTCATTCCCAATATTACTCTTTCTCTGATTCTTGATGAATCAACATCTCCAATTCCCCACTAGTGGCCTCTGGTCTAAAAAGTTTTGTTCATGTTACAAGGACAGAGTGGGTGAATAAAATTCACAAATGACTGACAAACCTAACATTTGTGGCTGGTGCCACCTCTTTTGCTAAGCAGAACGCTGTGTGGCAACTGCCTGGTAGAAATTGATGGGGAACCAAGACCAATGAGGGGCCCACAGGAGCATCTGGCGAGAGCAAAAGGCGAAACATGATACCTGCTTTCTCTGTCCAGGAAGCCAGAGTCACAGGCCCTGAACAGAGCCGTCTGTGGGCTGGGGCAGCTACCCCACACAGCAAGTTTGCTTCCTCCCTTCCCAGGGGAAGAATGGCCTAGCCTTTGTCTTGCCTCGGCGGAGCCTCCGAGGGGGTGAAAGTCGAAACCCAGAGGAAGTTCAAGGGTGTCAGGATGCAATTACTCAGGAAGGATAGACTTCCTTTGAGTCCCTCATTTTCCAATCAGAGAATCTAAAAAAGTCAGCAGCTCCACCCCTCCTCAGTGCCCATCAGACCCCCAAAGGAAAGCTTCCTGTCCCCTTACAGAGGCACAGTGCTGCCTGTCTCAGCGACAAACTTAATCTGTTTTATCAGGGTTTCCTGTAAGCTAACTTCCAACCCTCTGGGCTGGTGGGGGTGGAGAGTCATGGGAGGGTGAGGGAGTTTGGAGGAAGGGAGAAAGAGAGGGAGGAAGGGGGAAGAGAGAGAGAGAGAATGAATGCACATGCATGGGGACATCTTGTTACCACATAAATACACATATTTGCATAGTTGCATTAATAATCACTATTTTAAAAATGCCCTCAACATACTTTTGTTTTGAGACACTGATGATGCAGACCAGGCTGATCTTGAACTCACAGAGATCTACCTGCCTCTACCTTTAGAATGCTGAGATTAAAGGCAAATACCACCACACCCAGCACCTAAATAGATTTTTACATAAATAATGCTCTGAAAACTCGTTATGATTCAATTCATAGTTTATCACATAACAGAAAATCATCATTAGAGGTCAATTAGCCTCAATCAAATTCAACACAAA
Source organism: Ondatra zibethicus (assembly GCA_004026605.1). Classification (NCBI taxonomy): domain Eukaryota; kingdom Metazoa; phylum Chordata; class Mammalia; order Rodentia; family Cricetidae; genus Ondatra; species Ondatra zibethicus. The sequence goes on from PVIU01003640.1 coordinate 92,080, forward strand.
AAAGGACTCAGGAAAATTCTACAATGATTTACGGCTTGAAATGGGATAAGGTGGGACAAAGTCGGATAATGTGAAGACTATAGATCCATCATTTCCTTTAGGAGTTCTTTATTTGCTAGAAATTCTTCCCCTAATCATCAGATCAGCTCCAATAAAATTCATCTGTGTAAATATTTGCTAAAAATAGTTTGTTTGTGGGCCTTCCCCAGTAGACATGGCAGTACTGTATGATTTGGAACACAAAATGAACTAGCTCATATCATTCCTTGCACACAAGGTGCCTTGTTTAGGCAGAAAGTGGAAAGGATTGATTTGTCTAAACATCTGGAGGTCAGAAAGCTCTTCACATCATCACAAGCTCCATCAGTAACTGTCAAATAAATGGACAGATAGATTCGGAGGCATTACCGATTGATTTCTCTTCCATAGCAGTTATCACCACCTCTCACTGTCTCTCTTGCTTCCTAGAATATAAGATCTATGAGGCCAGGGATTTTATCTGATTTGAATCTTACTCTTTTCTCTAGAGCCTAGAATTGTGTAGTAAGGTATCCAATAAATACGTTGTCTGTTATTGATTAATGGCTTATTTAAGAGTTATCACTGGAGGATGGCATTTCAAATGACATGTGGAAACAACCTGGTGAAATATTCTTCAAAGCACCTTGAGATTCTTCCTAGCACAATCAGGTCTAACTCAAAAGTGCATTGCCATGTGATGCCGATGGGAGCCAAGTCATGGGCCCAATATCCATAGGATCTTGATCAAGTCATGGCTGGCTATCGCCTCTCTTCACCTAGCAGCTATCCTGTATGCAGCCATGTGCAGGCATGCATGTCTCCCCACAGGCACACACTTTATATGACTGTGGGTTTATTCTCTTCATTTACTGGGGAAGAAACTGAAGCACATGGAAACTAAGTGACTTGACCTGGGCCATAGGAAAAACTGCAGAGGCATGATTTGCCTCTGAGCACTTAGCCATCCGGATGGAGGCAAAATGCACACTGCTCCCGGTAGCCCTCTGTGCAGAGTTAAATTGGGTACTGACAGGCCAAAGACTATGTTGTCATTCGCGTCTAAACAGCCCTGGCACACCGGAAAACAGTTAAAGTCTCTCCCTTCTTCAAGTCACTGTAAGACCAGTTCCTATCAGCCTTTATCCCACCCCTCAGCTGGACATCCCACCAGCCTTGGCTCGAGTCCAGAACAAACATGACCACACTGCTTTGTCTTCATTCCTTAGAGTTTTTTTTGCTTTTCTCAAAATAGAAATTTATCAATTGTTTTCTCTCTCCTAACAGATAAGATACAAGGACTGGCCCAGACTTTTCTGAAATCTCCCTTTAGCTAGCGTCTCCACTTCCCTTTGCACCAAACGGTTCTCATGGAAACAGCCCCCAAGCAGCCAAAGAAATGGCAGATGTGAGCTTCCTTTTTTTAAGACAAGATTTCTCTACATAATCTTGGGTATCTTGAAACTCACTACAATAAGACCAGGCTGGCCTCGAACTCACAGAGATCTGCCTGCCTCTGCCTCCTGAGTACTGGGATTAAAAGCATGTGCCATCATGCCCAAAGAGCAGTTACATTTCTTTACCTCACTCCTCGCATGGTAGATTTAAGAAGTAGTGAATGACTGAAAGAGCAAGCAATGGGAAAAAAAGAGGAGGCAAAGGTAGGAATCGAATGAAATTAAAGCCTGACTATTAGATCCTCTCTGCTCTCTGCCACAAGGAGCTCAGCATCCACAAACCAGAAAGTGAGACCTTCCCATACACCAGATCTGCTACCATCTTGATTTGGACTTCCTAGCCTGAAAGAGGATGATAAATGAACGCTTGTTCTTTAAAACAATTTCCTTAATACAGCTCCTGAAAGAGCAACTGAATTATTGACCTTAACATGTGCAGGCCTCACAGAGCCAGCTCAGCGACCACATCAAGAAAGGGAGTGTGAAGGCAGGGCCCTTGACAACTTCCAGCCGTGAAAGCAACGCAGCCCCCTTACTGTGCAGTTCTGGAATCTTTCTTGGTCGTTTTTTGGAAGGGAGATTAATGCCACTAAATAATAGAAGGCCCACATTCTTGAAAATTTAATGACTGTCCCACATCAAGCAGCTGTCAAATGCAGTTGCCTGTTGTCCTGACAAAGTGTTTCATTGCCAGCATTCACAGGGGGTCCAGCCTCCATCAGTTACGAGGGGAAAATGAGGAAAATGAGAGGCAATCCAGGAAGGTAGAAATCCCAACTTCCTAATTAATCTATGAATCCCCAAGGCCTGAGTCAACCTGTGATTCCCTAAACTAATTCCCCAGAAAGCACAGAGCAAAGGATAAACCACCTACAGGGATCTCATTTCAACCTGTTAGAATTAATCCCCCATCCCAATAAGATTCATTTGTATATTCGAGTTCTATATATCTTTATACAGTTTGTTTCATGGTTGGTTATCCCAATGCCCAGAAAACCTTCCAGTATGGCTCCCCCATCTTTTCAATTGCTTTTTAAAGATCCTCTCTCCAACCCCGAGTTCTCTTTCTGTCCCTAGGAACTCTGTCCCTGTGGATGCTTTAGTGCCAGACTTTAATTCCTTCTCCAACAACCAGTTCTCTACCTTCCTCACTAAGTTAACTAGACCCAGATCTATTCCTATGCTTTCATTCTTCCTCGGGAACAATAAATACCTGGAATAGGCATTGTCAAGGATAACCTGAACTGTGTCCTTAAGTACTCTGAAGATGATGTGTGGGTCAAAATATCAAAATTGCAACCTGCTTCCTATCTTTCTTGTAACTTCATCCCCAGTCACACCCTAGGGACCAACCCTTTGTTCCAGTGTCACATCTGTATGACCCCAAGGGGCAAGAGAAAGTGAAACTCAAATTTCCTATGCCCTTGAAACTAACGATTAGCTTCCTTTTTAATTACAGGGGAACTCAAACTAGGTATGCCTTCCAATTTCCTCACAGCTTTCCCCACTCCAGTGGTCCTGGCTACAAGGTTGCCCATTAAAGTTCAACTGAATCGCTAACAGAGAGGTAGTCCTGCCATGCGTGCCTCACTCAAAGTCCACTGTGAGCCAACTCCAGTCATGAGTAAAGAAGTCAATGTGAGCAGAGAATTCTGTCTGGAGAGAAGACAGACATTCTTTTCTGCCCTCGGTGACTATTAATAGCAATGGCTTCTCCCAGGAGACCAACTGGGGAGATGCGGGGCGGGGTGGGGGTGGGGATTGGGGGGTAGCTCTCTGGCAGGAACATCCACACTCTGCCCTCTACCAAAAAAAGCTAGAGAATACTCTAGCTAGAAGGGCAGCTGGCTCCCCACATCACCCACCATGGAGCTCTCCTGCTCAGCTGGATTTCCTCAGTCCACAGTACTTAGCAACTTCAGACACACTGTCTACTTATGCATTCATTACACCTATCGTCTGTTGTCTGCCTGCTCCCAGTAGACTGTCATGACCAAACGGGCATGGCTTTGTCTGCTCTGTTCACTGACACAATTCCACCACCTAGAATAGCACCTGGTGCATAGGTGTTCACTGAGTATTTGTGAAATTGGGAATGGCAGCGCATGCTGCATTTTCAAGGCTGAGGCAGTATGATTGTGACTCCCAAGCCAAGCTGGGCTGTAGAGTGAAAACCTGTCACAAAGCAGAACAAACCAACAAAATACGGCTATCTCGTGCGTGCTTAGAGTCCTGCACTAGCACTATTTCGGAAAAGACAAGAAGATCATGGGTTCAAGATGAGCCTAGGGTCCATAGAAACATTGTGTCTCTCCCTAAAACAATTTTGTTGTTATTGAATTGTTTAATGAAAGCTAGCAGCTGAAGAAACCTTGTTGTCAAGAACCTAAAAAAGCCTGTACATGGCAAATTAGGGTATGGCATTGAAAATGCTAAACTGAAAGTTTTCATCACAGCCGTACAGACCCTCCTTTCCCTTCTGTTTTTTGACAGCAACAGAGAGTGAGGAAGGGGCAGGGAAAATGACTAAAATTTGGGAAATATTTCTGAGGTGTTTATCTTATTTGGGGTCCTTCCAAATAACAGAATCTGGAAGGCTAATTTTCTTTGAAAAGCTAGTAAAAGGGAGGAGGTGGGACAGAGTAGGGAGAAAATAACAGCAGTTTCTGTGGGCAATAGGCAGGGCCCAGTTCTGCTGGATACCCTCCTAGGGAGCGTGCAGACTACATCCATCCTCCCTTGAGAGTTATGGGGTGGGGGGAGGTTGAGCACACCTCTGCACCCTAGAGAAAGATTCAAAGACTGCAGAGCTTCAGTCAAGCAGCTGGAGGTGCAGGAGGATTGCTCACTGACCTACAAGTGACCTCTTGGTGGGCCAAAGGGATAGGGTCTGGGACCCTGAGAGCACCTGCTCCAGACCTCCACTTTTTTCCTTTAGACCTCTACACCTGTGTGAGGAGCAGTAATTGGTTTTGCTCTTTGTTAGTTGTCATGTCAGCCTGTCTCTCATTAGTCTGGTTGCCTAGTGTTTAGATTTTTTTCTCTCTCTTCATCAATAAAAGCAATTGAAGTGTTTCCCCTGGGAGAAAAAGGGAGCGGGAGCAAGAGTGAGAGAGAGGGAGGACTTGAAAATAGAATCCTATAGTGTTTGAAAAAAAACAGAAGCCAGGCGGCTTTCAAATCAAAACAGCATAAGGGGAACAAAAACAGGGAAAATGCCTACAGGAAAGTTCAGCTTTTTCTCATTCATTGTGAATAGCCTAAAATAAAGCACCCAAGAAATAAGAGGCCCTGTAATGTTTGGAGACTATCAGCCTACTCGAGTTTAAAACATGACACACATTTCTAAGGAGCTAACTGTAACTGGTGTCATATAGTAAGGGTTAGTTTTTCAGTCTTTGCTTGCTTTTAAAATGCAAGACATCCAAGCTTTGCTAAAGAATCTGATTAAGGTAAATGTTTCTTGCCTAGAAATGGCAATAAATGTTAATGAAGGGAATTTGTATTGTACCCTGCTTGCATATCTGAATTTGGCTTCCTGCAACTGAACTTTCTGCTGAGATAATGTACTGGGTGAGTTATCATGTCCACTGGCACATGTGCATATGCATGTACACACAAGCACACAAAAATATATACACAGAATAGAGGGAAGTAGCATCATCTCTGGGCTATAGCAAAGTTAGTACAGTCTGTGGATGTGGCTCAGTGGCAGAGCATCTGCCTACTATGTGCAGAGCCCTGGGTCCTATCCCTCCATCAAAATTTGCTTCTAAAATAAGATCTCCAGTGTTGCAAGAAATGGAGGAAGTTCCAGAAAATAATAGCCAATGCTTACTGAACCCTTAGTTTATGTCAGGAATAACTGTAAAATAGTAAATTCTTTCTTCATGGAGATACAATCTACTTAAGAAATATTCTGGGCAGTCAGATGCCAGAACTTACCATTGTTGATTGCCTCACAGTGTCAGTGGATTTTCTCGTGGGTGTGAAAAAAAAACATTGCAGCTGTTATTGACTGTTAGTATATGTGAAGTTATTGTGTTTATGCTCTGCATATTTTGATGTGTGGGAACTCATTTAATCCACACGCCACATACAACCCATTATTCTTCCAGACCTATTTTTCTAGAGGCAGGAACTGAGAAAGAGTTAATGACTTGCTCAGGGTCATCTAACCTGTTCACAGCAGAGACATGCTGAACCCAGACAATGTGGCCTCTGAGCCTTCTTTCTTAACTATTAACTAACCCAAACCTGGTATGCAAAATGCTCTGCCTTTGTCCACGTGGAAACTTAACAAAGTATATACCCTTCAGGGATTTAATGTCCTCAACTAAAAATTTCACAGTATTTCTTCTTCATCATTATTGAGTGCATAACTTTTTCTGATTCTTTCTGACAGGTAGAAAATGCTGAGTCTTTAGCATGAGATATTGAATGTTGGCATAATTAAATAAATCATTCACCTGTTCAGGAAAGCCATTCTAGCCATTAATTTGTATAACCTCTAATGGTATTTAAAACGTGCCTATTGTCTAGTTAGCATACATATTTCCATATTACAGCTTTGGTGAGTTAGCACAATAGCACCTAGCTGGCACAGAAAGTTTGTTGAATGAATAAATGGCCAAATGTTTTATTGGGGATATTTGATCCCTGATAAATTCCAGAACTATAGTACTAAGATAGTCCCTAGGAAGATTGAGCTTTAACCTTCTTACTCTTATTCCGTTCTGGAGATGAAGAAATAGTGCAGGTTGTGGAGGAAGTGGGGGAGATAGAATGAGGAAACCAGGTAAGTGCCTAGCTTTATTTGAGTCTGTTTTCATCTTTTCCCACTACTGCATTTTAACTATAATCTAAAACCAATTTTCAACATGTCAACTAATAAACTAGGAACATGTTCCAAAGTCAAACGTGAAGGATTCCCAAGTTGTTAATAATTAGGGGGCCACATTCTGCTGGTAAGAAAAATTGAACTTGAGGTAATATTTAATTTACCAAGATCAAATTGTGAAATTCAGGTGCCTGTAGGCGTATAGATGTTCAAATCCCAATCTGGTTTAATATATTCATCATATTTCATTCTCTGGTTCAGCAATAACGTAAGGGACATTTGGTCTAATTAAAATGGAGATAATATGAGATAGAATAGTCATTTACTGGCAACCCCGAGAAGATGTGTTTAGGTTCCAAGTGGCTGCCATCTCCTTAGAAGGTCATCCTTATTTTCTTGCACACCTGAACCTTTTCTGAAATTAGGTCCACAAGGATTTCAATGGATCCATGTAATTCCCCAGGTTCCTACTTATCTTTGGTGAGTTCTAATTGTGGGTTATAGAATTTACAATGTTACTCATTGAAACAGTGAGGAAGTTGTTGAACCCTGGGAATTTTGTGTAGGAAGAGGTGAAATCCTGGCTACACATAACAACTGGAAAATACATGCCAGTTAGATTTATTCTCCTCATAGCCTGAGGAATCGGAAGAAGAAGAAAAACTCAAGTAGGATTTCAAGCCCAAAGACCCAGCCTTGAAAACTGGGGTCACTAGATGCACCAGATAACATTTAAGGCACTTGCTCTCATTCCTTGTTTGTTCTCCTGTCTGTGAGCTGAGCTGAGAACGAATATACTGTTTGTTTTCTTTGAAGATTGCAATTGATGAGAGATTTGGGGACTGCATTGGGGAGGGGTCGAATCCCCATCCCTGAACCTTAAGATGCTGTCAATGGAAGGGACCTGGACAAGATCCACGAAGCTGCCTCTCCCCATCAGCGCGCTTTGTGAAAGGAAGGGAAAACAATCATCTGTTTATCCTCCCCACTGACAGCGTGCAGGTGTGTTTTCTTAATGGCACTTGTGACACGTTTATTTTTTGCTTTTGTGTATGGAACCAGAGCTTTTCCCATCTTTCCCAGGCGCATGGGGCAAGACTATTGGTAACCTCTTGTCTTTTCAAACTAATTCAACCACTCTGCTTGTTTGCTTTGTTTTTTAAGTCATTTAAACCACACAAGTAGCCCATGGGAGAAGGGTTATTTAATCAAGGGAAAGCTGTTGAACAAGGGGAAGATCTTCCTGCAGAACATCCTCTGGCTGAGACAAAGGGAAAAGAATGAGGAAAAGATGAGGTTTGCTTTGTATCACTCCCTCTGACAAAAACTCAAGGAATCTGAGAAAGGTAGAAAGAGTTCAAACCCTAGCCACCTCTTTACTTATGTCAGTAATGTGTCTAGTAAAATAAAGAAGTTAACTTTCAATGGTGCACAGGCAAATTATTAAATGCACACTGAATTGCCTTGTTGGCTCATATTCCACAATATCAAATTATTTAAAGGTGAACATGTACATTGTACGATTGTGCTGCGAGCTGTGGATTCACTATCTCAGGTGGCTAAGGAGAGCGAAGGAATTACAGGCTAGGCATTTTCAAGTGTTATTTAAGGAATGACATTTCCTGGATACTCTGGATAACAAGAGAACTACTGAACTAATCACCTTCCATCTTTCATTCTGTGCCCCGCCACAAGGCAGAGAGAACCAATTGTAACAGACACCATCTTCTTTCTTATGCAATGGATCTTAGCCGTGTTGGGTTGTGTTGAGATTCTAATGAAGGTTCAACTCTAGAATGAGACAGACCCTACTTGAGTCACAAAATGTCAGGCAATGAAGTACAAATAAGATTTTGGGCTGGGTGTCTTGACACATGCCTTTAATCCCAGCGCTCAAGTGGCAGATCTCTGTGAGTTTGAGGGCAGCCTCGTCTAAATAGTGAGTTCCAGGACCACAGGAGCTACATAATGAAAGCCTGTCTAAAAAATGACATTGGGAAGTGAGAAAAGTAATATAAAAACTGACCTATAGTCTTATCTTGTTATGCTTTCTAATGCACATCCCTGATGTTCTAGACACAACAGCCTTTTGTAAATCAACAAATATTTATTGCACATCTACTATGTGCTAGAAATACAGTTAAAAATATAGACATCAGGAAATTGTTCTCAGGGTTTATAGTTTGGGGGAGGAGAGAGTAAAGAGAAATGGTCCAGTCAAAGAACTGAAAATGCTTCTCAAGTGCCGAGAAGATACATTCACAAAGAGTGACTGGGATACAATAAAAATGAGGAATAGGACTCAAATATGCAAAGGCAGAAGGCTGAAGATAGTTCAGAGACTGAAGAACTAGAGAAAAGAGCAGAGGAAACAGCATGCACACATTCTGTGAGGAAAGAAAAGATTGTGTTTACACAAAAACAAAGAACAGGCCTGGCCATGGTGGGGCATGCCTTTAATTCCAACATCTGGGAGGCAGAGGCAAGCAGATCTCTGTGAGTTTGAGGCCAACCTGGTCTACAAAGTAGATACCAGGACAGCCAGGATTGTTACACAGATAGCCCCTCTCTCAGAAAGCAACACACACACACACACACACACAGAGAGAGAGAGAGAGAGAGAGAGAGAGAGAGAGAGAGAGAAAGAGAGAGAGAGAGAGAGAGAGACCAAAACAATAACAACAACAAAAAGCCTGGGGTGGGCCATTGTGGTGAGAGAATGCTGAGCTGATGTGAGGGTTGGAATGGGAAGGGTTGCCACATCATGACACTGGCGAGGTGCGAAGACCTTTCCAGATTATTCAGGGACCTGAATTTCATCCTTAATTCAGTGAGAAACAAATGAAGAATTTGTCTTAGCTGTGCAGTAAAAGATGACTATCTGAAGGATGAAGTGTAACCAGCAAGGGTAAAAGGATGGAGGAAATTGCAGTGGTTCAGGCAAGAGGAAGTGGTGATAATGGAGACTGGGAGAAGGAGTTAGTGATGGCCCCACTCCCACCCTGCCACCGAGCCTCGCTCCACTATCATTCTCTGAAAGATGGACACCATGTAAAAACAGACTTCCTAAATCCTTTGTCTGGGTCCTAGGTACAGCGCCATTCTATGCCTCAGTTCTCCCGACTGTGAATGGTGGATGAAAATAGCACCCAACTCTTACAGCCCTTTAAGATTTTCTTAGAATTGCATGCTAACCATGCTAATGAAAACAAATGATTGTGGGCTATTTTTGTCCCATCAGATGATAGCAACTGATATTTTCTGATAGTTTACATTGTTTCATATGCTGGATGTGACTTAGTTTTTTACCTTAAACTGTGGTAATACATATGGCAGACCATATGGTTTCTTTGGCGCATAAAAAATGAAAAGCCTCTCGGGGGCTGCTTTCTAAGTAGGCTAGCTTGCCTAGACGCCACTACGGAGTTGAGAGAATTGAGCCATGCCCAGTTCTCACCAGCATGCCAAACAACAGCTAGTCCATGGCTTTCATGCGAGCTGAAACAAGACACTAAAGAAGGTGAGAACTGGTCTCTTTGCTGTTCACAAGCACATGCCATGGGCACAGTTAACTGCCTGGCTTTGAGGACCAGTTACCAGAGCTGTGCACTGGAGCAGCTACCACAGACTGTGAAGTTGGGGGGGGCTGAGGGAGAAGAGTAGTTACCCCTGTATTTGGAAAAAAAAAGGAAGAGAGAGTTCAGCAAGGGGTGGACATTCTACACAGCTTTATATTCATTACTTCTCCACTTTCTTTTTCATCAAGTCCATTACATTTTCTCTGTTTTTCTTATTTTTCTACCGCCAGCTTTCCTCCCTCACTTCCTACTGCCTACCCTTCACTTTCTTCTCTTTTTTTCTCTTGTTTTTTCCTTCATCCTTTATTACTCCCTACTACCTCCCTCCTTCTCCCCCCCTTTTACCCACCCACAATAAAACAGCTTCTTTTCTTCACTCCTGGCTGTTTTTCATCCAGGATTGTGGGGCATGAACAATGTGGAGGGGAGGTAAAAAGCCCCGGGAAAGCCATCCATTTTCCTTCTAGACAAAGAGCAGGGGTCGACACTGCTTGTTTATTTATTTTTTTTTCCTTCCAAGCTATAGATCATTCTCGAGTGAAGGAGACAGCACCTAACCCCAGTGCAGTCTACCAGGGATGCAGTCATGGGGTGGGGGGCTGTGGGGGAAGGAACCCAACTGGCGTTTTCATTTAGGTCATCAGAAAAAATGAAGGGAACGGGTGGCAGGGAGTGCGCATGACTCCTCCTAACCACAGTGACTGCAGAGTGATTCCATCCTAGTGTCACCTTCTGTCCAAGGCTTCAAATGTATTTGTCACATACTCATTCTTTCAAGCGCCCAGCACACAGCTGGTTACTGAGAAACACAGTATCAGGACCACTTTGGGCCCTGACGGAGATGAATCATTTACAGTTCTGTAATTATTTTTAAAATAAATGAATTAACTGTGAGCCTCACCCTAGAGGCCAAATCTTCAGTTCAGTGTTAAGTAGAATCAAGATGAGAACTATTATTAGCTTTGTATAGGAAAAGGACATTTTGCTTTCATATTCTGGAGCACAGAAAAGGGCTGAGTTTGATAGGCAGATTAATAATAATAATAATAATACAACTCAGAGATAGATTTGGTACCCATCCAATACCCATGTTGGTATAGAAGCCCTACAGGGTCAAGCAGGGTGGGCAGAAGCCTGATCTCAATAGCATGAGGTCAGCCCAGGGTCCAGAGTGTTGATGGCATATTCCAAAGACACTAAGAAGGAAAAAAATTTCTTGATGTTTCCTCTCCCATAATCACAAGCTACAAAAAATCAAATAATGAGGACCAAAGATGGAAGAGAAAAGATTTTTAAGCTCTATTTCAGTTCCCTACTTTCACAGTTCATTCATTTACCCGGTGATTCATTCTACAACAGTTACTAAAAAACTAAACCTGGATCTTTATGTTGGTCCTGTCATGAGCAAAGAAACAGACATGATTTCTCTTCTCAGGTAGGTAAAGACCAGTGAGGGCTGGCATGTCAAACATTAAAGAAACAACTCACAAATAACTGAGAATATGAGCTACAGTTCAGGTTCCATGCCCACCAAGGGAATCCTGGGGCATCTTTTGTAGATCAGAAGAAATGATCAATGAAATCTGGAAGATAGAAAGTCAGTTAATGCTCATCATTTGTGAGGATATGCTTGTCTTGAAATACTCCCTTTCCAAACTATGACTGGAAGAAGAGTAGGGTAATGATGCCTAGGGATTACATCATGGCTGACTCGAGTATGAAATGGATGCCCGTGTGTATGCATGAGGAGAACACAGGAAGTGCCCACTACACATGGCCTGCTCAATAGGTAATGATAATCTACAATACAGCCACTCTGGCCTTTGTAGCTTTTACTCCTAAATTATCTTTATTTTTTATGGCCTCCAAATGTACAAATCCACAGTTTTTGTAAGAATGTGGCTTTATTAGAACACACTTCAAGGCTGGTTTAAGGACATGAGGGCCAGCTACTGAGAGATGTTCACCCACACTCCAGCAGTCCAAGGGAGTGTGGCTTCACTGCTCTTCATTTGAAGTTGCACCATAGTAAATACATGAAACCTGGAAACCTGCCAGAGTGGGCACCACTATCTGCTACTGATACCAAACCGTCTTCAAATCTAGAGACGTTTAAACAATAGCGCTATTTTTCAGGGTTATGGGAATTTGCTGGGTGGTTCCTCTATTCGTTTTGCCTAGGTCACTCTTTTGACTGACTACATATAGGGTCAGCAGATGGGAAGGACCTCAGATGCCCTGCATGAACGTTCTGGTTGTGGCGGTGCTGGCTGTGAGCAGGGTGCTTGGACTCTCTTCTACATAGTAAGCTTTACCAGCTTCCTTCCAGAGCAGTATCTGGAGAGCATGCAAGGGAGACAAAGAAGACACTGCAGGACCTCTTAAAGAATCAGGTTGTGGAACTTGAACAGAACCCCTATCTGTCACCTTTTGACGACAAAACAAGTCAAAAGGTTAGCCCTGTTCCACTGTGGTGGGGAGATAGATTCCATCTCCTAATGGGAATTACAGTGAAGAATTTATGGCTGCATTTAATTTACCACAGGGATGAGAAAGAAATCTTGAGGGGAATTTTGCAATTCAGTTAGCTTGAGGTACAAGGCTCTGCCTGGAAAACATTGGCTTTACCTTAGAACTGTTGCTGGGAAGACTTACGAGCCTAAGTAAACATTTCCACATTCAAGAATCTGGGGGCTGTTGGAAGGTGCACAGGATATATCTCTTAAAGTCTGTATGTTTAGGTTAAACCTATGAAATGGCTGATATTTGACCATTTGGGCTAAAAAGGAAAGTAATTTCACAGATTCTAATGTGACACATGCTGAAAAAGCAACTTCTGATTTACAGCTCTTAGAGGAAGGAGGGTCCCAGGAAGACAAATCTGCTGGCTGATCATTGCCAGTTCTACCACATATACCACACACATTTAAATGTTTGCATGAAATTCTAAAGCCATAGAAGGGCTTTCATTTGAAATCTTCAAATGGCACAGTGAAAGATTCTGGGAACCCACAATCCTCTATCTGAGCCACTGGTTCCAAATCAGAAGTGACTGTGCCTCCACTGGATACTTGACAATGTCTGAAAAAGTTTTTGGTTATCACATTTGGAGGAAGACATGACTGGCATGTAGTAAGACGGTAAGATGAAGCTACACACTACATCTCCACTGTACAGTACATTCCCGAAGTGCCTGGCCCTAAGTGTCATACATGTAAAGGTTCCGAAAATAGGTCTAGGTGGACGAGAGGTCATTTTACAACCAAAACTTCATTGTCTCAACTTCAGTAGGAAATGGTGCTATTGCTTTTAATGTCTCTGCCTGCTTACAAAATTCTACCCATTATGTATCTGTAATAGAACTTCTCTGAGTTTTCTGTTTATTTAAATTTTACATGAATGTGTATGGACGTGCATCTAAGTGACTAGATAGTACTGGGTAATATATGTAAATTAGAGTATAGAAGCACAGTGAGACTGGAAGAACATACCTTTTGGGAGAACACACGCCCATGCCAAGCCTTTCAGGTTAAGCACACCACTAAAGAGAAAAATCTGACTCCTACCTATATACCACCAGCCCTACTTGCATAGTTTCCCTCTTCTCCTTCCTCCCCCACCCCATAATACACGCTTGCCATCTGCAGAAGCCACACAGCCCTTTCCTTTTGGATTTCCATTCAACCTCTCATCATACACCAACCCCAGGGAATGACAAAAATCGGCCCTGTGTGGCTTTGTGGTTATGATACAAAGGTCCCTCCCAAATTTGAACGGGACTGAAGTGACAGTGAGCGCTTTTGTTTGCAATGTATTTCGTCTCCTTCAACCTCTGGCACTCTCTCCAGCAGTGTCAAGACAACTACTCAAGAGTCATTAAAAAGCCCTTCTGCAGCAAAGGTCCAGTTCATCGCCTCTAGACCTGGGTCCTTCAGCAGAGAATGAAAGGCTCCATGACTTCCTCTTTGGTGGTGCTTTCCCTATCTCTACGTTTTTCTGTTCTTAGCAGAGATATCAGTGCACTGAAGGAAGCCTGCTCAGGCCATCCCACATTTGGCAAACATTCACCACATGTCAGACATTAAGGTCAATCCAGAACTAACATCTACTTTAAGACGCCATCTTATTCTCCTTTCCCTAGTCAGCCATGGCAGGCAAACCTAGATCGTTTGACCAAAGAGGCCGCACGAGAGAGATTTTTCTCTCAGTTCCTTAGGCGTTGCAGTTTGCCTATCTTATGGGCTCAGACATGAACTCCCTAGCCATTTCTTTTAGAAAATAAAATGCATGCTACAGTCATAAGGAGAACCTAATAAGACCACAATTGTGGCATAGATGGTGAGGGAACTTGCTTTCTTGCTGGGAAGTCACCACCCAGACCACAATGGCTTGACTTGCCAGTGCCCTGTGTCAACCTGTTTTGTCTAAAGATCTACAAAAACATTTCAATTGTTGATCTATGAATCAGACAGAATTTTAGGGATTCAGCCAACTATACCTCAAATATATAGGAATGTGGGATTCTATAGGAAACTACCAAAATCTGAAATTTCATACTTGCTTCTTCTAACATTTAAGTGTGACTTTCATTCAGTAAAATAAACAAATTTTTATAGTATGACATTATTAAGTTTCATAAATGTATGTACCATGGGCCTCATATCACGATCCTATGGTTTTTGTAAAAAAAATATTTACAAAAAATAACCACTATTTTAAATATCCCATTTGGTCTTATTAACAGATTAAAATAGTTAGAGACTATAAAAATAGGAAAACTCCCTGATCCAGCAATCTCTACACATATGTACTCCTTTTGCTTTCAAGTATCCACCGTGATCATCCTCCCGACTGCTAGTCCTTTTGCCTCTGACAGTCTCAATTCACCTCACATTCCTTTCAATGGTCACCAGCCACATCTTTACGTCTGGCTTTCCCGCGCAACGGAGGAGGTTCACTCTGCCTACAGGTTCGGCTAACCATGTCATGGAATTAGAAATCTCCAGGAGCCACTGTCAACAAACAACTCTTGAGAGTTGGACTGTCAATCCCTTGGCACTCACCTACCTCAGGTAGGACTTTGAGCACTCTATCTCCACCGTGTTCAGGAGTCTCGCCTTAACATTTGGTCCAGTTTGCTGCTCACAGTGGGGGTTTATGTCATGGCCTTTTCTTGGCTTCATTACCTTTCCCAGCTCTATTTTACTCTTCCTACCAGTATTGCTTTCACCTTGTCAACTGCTTGCTCTTGAGCCTGTCTTAGGGTTTGCTTCTGAGAAACCCAAGCTGAAATGGCCAGCCCTGTCCCTATAGAATTTTTCACCTCTAGATGGCATGTAGGATTTTGGTATGCATACATGTATACATGTGAAGGCTAAAATCATGTATCAGGGAAAAACAAACAAAAGGCAGAAACTCCTTACTCTGGTTCATCGGGACTAGGCGTCTGTTCTTGACCAAGCTACACATTTAGATCTCTCATATCATCTTCCAAGATGAGACAAATGTGCCCCAATTCCTTAATCTTCACTCTTGCAACTCTTTAAGACCTTTCACTATTTATATTGCCCTATCTGGGAAGATTAACGTCATGCTTTCTGTGACTGCTTCAGTCACTGCTTCAGTGACTCTTAATTATTAGAACTTTGCCCATGCGTCAGCCTGGATCAGTATTTTATTTTGTGAAAGTAGTCACCAGGCAGTGGGCAGTTCTCCAAACCCAATCTAGCAACCCTGCCAAACCAAGCTAGTACATTGGAAAGGCACGGTGGTGTGTGTGTGTGTGTGTGTGTGTGTGTGTGTGTGTGTGTGTGTGTGTGTGTGTGTGTGTGTGTGCGCGCACGCGTGTGCGTGCGTGCATGCTTGCACACCCATTTGCATACCTATAGTCTTCAGAGTGATTCTGCCTGCTAAGTTGAGGAGTCATAGCTGGGAGGGAACACAGCTATGCTTTCCTCCCTTCAAGTTCCTCTAAGAAAACCATATGTTTTTACACAAATTGGATACTTGTACACATCCCACTTTCCTTAGACAATGAAGTGGAGACAACATTTCCCAAGTGGGTGATCTGGCCTGCCTTCCACATGGAGACTTCTTGCTCCAGCCTCTCCTCATTTCCGTTCATGGGCTGCCTTGGCCTTAAATCCCAAGAGAAAATCTCTGGCCTCAGATAAGACTCTTCAATCATCCTGCTATAGATGAGACAGAAAACCCTCAAAATTCTAGGAATAGCCTTTCCTGCAGTCCAGATGTTTCTCTCACCCCCAGTCCAAATCTAGGAAGTATTTTCAAAAGCAAGGCAAAATTAAAAATAAAACCCAGACTTGATTCTTCTCCATGGGTTAACTCCAAACCCCTTTAAATGCAAGTCTGGGATTGGAGGCCAGGTTCAACAGAATGTGTATTTTTTCCAAATTCATCTGCTCTTCTCTCTTGCCAGCAACACATTTTTTAAAATCTAATCTCTGTTTTCTTTACATGAATCTAGACCAAATGTGATTTCTTCCCTACATGTGAAAATAAATTATTTCAAATGTAATTTTCTCCTCTGATTTGTTCCTGCTCCTTCAGAAACCTTTGAAGGGTGTAACTCCAGATGCAAACTGCCTGCCACTGCAATGCTAGCAAGGACTTCCCAGGCCCTCCTTGTCTCCTGGGGTGTGGGTGAAGGAGGGAGTGTAGGGGTAGCCAAGTTAATCCTTTAGCACTTAGGATCCTTGCTTCACACTCCAAGATGGTATCTTCACACTCCCCATAAACAAGGATTGAGGGAGTAGATGTCAGGAGCTAGGCTCAAAAGGGAAAATAAGAATCACATTGAGTTCCTCTTATCTGGACGTATACAATCTGCTAAACAGTGATAGCACTTGTTACAGCTTCTGGACGTCTGCTACTCAAAGTGTGGCTCCCCAGACCAACAGTAACACCATCACTTACTTGTACTTACCAGAAATGCCAATTAATGGGCCCCCAGTCCAAACCTGCTGAATTTGAATTTCTAGGGATAGATAGCATGAAGCAACCTAGATCCTGCCACACTTTCCATGTGATTCTATGCGCGCGCCAGTGGAAGAAGTTCTGCTTCATTTAGGTGATTGGCTACATATATGCACACATACATCCCCACAGTGTTGGAACTTCAAGCATCATGGTAGTCTATTTAGGGACAGATGTCCTATGGAATGTGATACATTTCTAAACCAAGGTTTGAAAATTTATCATCTACTCTTAAATCTCTCAAAGTTCATTCACAGTAATCATCTAGCCGAATGGAGCATCAGTACAAAAAAATGCCCCTAAGAGGAAGAAACTTCTGATTATAAAAAAAGATTAAACATCACTGCAATTGTCTACATAATCACTGTCCCTCAGGAAAAAAAAGACATTCATTACAGTGCCACAAATATAAATACGCGTTTTCCAGTTGGGTTTCAAATGCTTAGCTACAAATACAAGGAAGTCATTTGATTCGGACGGCTGTGCATCTCAGCATATATGGGCCGGTGAGCAGTGGCTTCTTCAAGAATAGTTTTGTTGGGTCAACCATGCTGTAGTTCCTTAGTCTCTACATGGTTTTGTCGAAAGCCACAGATCTCAAGCTGTGGAAGGGATTACCTCAAATATGACTGCCCAGACAGTTTTCATACTCCAGAGATGAGACAGGATGTGCTTTGATTTTTTTTTTCTGTTCAAGGTAGACGATCCTAACAGATCGTTTTCTATTCGGTCCGTCATCTTCATCCCTGCCTTCTCCTTGTCCTCACCTATGCCCCTGGTCATGTCTGCCTACGTGGAATCCTAAAAGAGGCTCTGTGGAAAGGCACTGGAAAAACTCAACAACAAAAGATGAAGGTGAGACATTATAAGCTGAAAAGCTCACGGTTCTTCTTACGGGTGGTAGAAAAGTCTGCATTGCAGCCCAGAACAATCTATGGCAAGGTTTCTAGGTTGACCATTTCTCCAAATACAAAACATCTCTCGCACAAAAATACAGTGGTTAAGGGGAACAATGTAGGTGCACCGGGCTGCAGAGAGTTGCCGAAAGGCCCTGTGGAAAGATCCTACCTCTCTATGGGAAAGTTTCCCAAAACACTCAAGAGCTACCGGACTCACAATCAAAAGAGCCAAACTGAAGGACTAAGTAGTGCTTGCTCCAGCTGCTCTTGAACTTCTCATTCCCTTGCCAGTAGGGAGCATACAGCATTTCAGACCAATGGATTTTGCTATTTGTCACGTGGCTTCCAACCACCCAGGCTCAAGTGACCAGGCTCTGTCTTTTCTTTCCCACCCTAGGGAGCTCATGGCAAGTATTTGTTACTGGAACAAGAGGCCTAAGAAGTCAATTGTCTCACAGCCCGTGAAAACAAGGATTTCGGGACAGCCATGTGGGCGGTCCAGGACGTGAAGAAGGATAAAAGGAACCTGGGAGGCTGGGGATAGGCAGTCTGGGAGCAGATTACAGGTTAGGAAAAAAGGATCTTCTCATTATTGTTGTTTTCACTAATAAACCTGATCGCTCCAGCTCTTTCCTGCTTCAGGCTGGTAGGGCTAAATCATAGCTCTGAGTCATCAATGCTACTCAGGGCAAGTGCTTCCTGTGTGGGATTTGGGCATTTTCTCTTCTATTTTCTTGGCACAAAGAAGAAAGCAACATGAAGGGATGGAAGAAAGATATGAGAGAAGAGTTAATCTGCTTTGTTAATATATTATTAAGGCCAGGAATGATGCTTCAGAGCCACCTGGACAAAAAGCCCACAGGGGCTTTTAACTATCTCCTCACTCGCTTGCTTGCTCTCTCACTTTCTACACCTCCCACCAGGAAGGGGGTGGCTGGCCATGTTCTTATTTGGTGAGACCTGGCTCTGATCTTCCTTAAATATGGTATCTCTGGGGGTGGGATCTGTTAATGAGCCTAGCTAGGTAGTCAGCAATAGTAGTATTATTGCAGATGCTCCTCTCTTGGGGGGGGGGGGAATCTGTTAATGAGCCTAGATAGGTAGTCAGCAATAGTAGTATTATTGCAGACACTCCTAACCCAGAGTTCTCTTCCTACACATTATGCCTTGTCACCTTCCATTTTAAAGATTTAAAAATGTACCATTTAAAAGGTCTATGATAAAGTTCTGGCAGATTTTAGCTTTTTTGATCAAAAAAAAGGAAGTTGATATGATGGGTATTTCCATTTCCACCTTTTTTCTTCCTCAAATACAGATATAATATTTTGAACTGTGGCAGTCACCTTGCAACTATGAAGAAAGGCCAAGAGAGTTTCTAACATACAAAACTCAACATTATTGGGCTGAGCCAGTCCCTGCAGCCACCTCCTTTCAGACTTCCTTTTGTCTTAAAAGGAAACTCGAACCTCATTTCATTTAATTTCCCCACCTGGAGTTCAGATTATCTATTCTCTGCAGTGAAATTCATCCCTAGTGGAGACAATTGCTCTCCCTAAGGAAAATACTATTCCCAGGAGATGGCCAGAGTGGCTATGGGCAGCTGTGCAGCTCAGAGGCATCATTCATGACATGCTTGGATGTGTGCAATACAAAACCTGCATTTCCAAGCACAGCATCCATGACAATAGTATGGTATATGTTTGGTGGAGACTGACCTTGCTAATACCCAGTTCCATTGCTGACTTTGGCCCTGGATCAGTTATTTGACCTTTCTGGGTCTCAGTTTCCCCTCTTCACAGAGAAATAACAATACTAACTCAGTGGGATTTTTATAAAGCTTAAAAATACATGTAAAACATCCGACACAGCAAATAATCTATAAATAGTGGTCACATACTATAATGGAAATCATTTTATGAATTGGGCTGGCAGTTGTTTGAAGCATCCTGCATGGATGGAGTTCAGTGAACTTGGGATTTTCTTCTTCCACAACTGCAGGGAACCTTAGAGAGTGGAGAAGCAACAAAAGTAAGGGAGCAACATTTGGGACTTGCTCCTATATATCTCTTCTATATTGTCATTATGGGATAGGTGGTTTCAGCCTGAACTCCACCATGGTCAAGATGCAAATACAGGCATTAATAGACAAGAGATCTCACATGCCATGGAAATAGGCTATTCTCTTTGTCTTAAGTAGTGTGTCCATAAAGGAACAGCAGACTAGGTACAAGAGTTGGCATTGAGATGTCTAGGGAAGGGGGAGTCTCTAGAAACATCCATCTGTTTCTCCAGAAACATTCATCTGTTGATGAAAAGAAGTGCCTTCTTTTCATCAAGGCAGAAAAAGGATGTGGTTTGCTATAGGTCAGCTGAGGCACCAGGTTGAGCATCACACTGAAAAGCATTCTGTAGTCAGGGTCCATTTGTTTTTTTCACGAATAATTCTTGCGCTCCTACTGTACGCCAACTGCTGGTTGCTCTATGCCCTCTGGGTACATTGTTGAAGAACAACAAGCATTTGTGCCCTTAAAGAAGCTACATTCTCCTCGGGAGCACATAATAAACAAAGCAGAGAGGGAAACGGCAGAGATGGGTAGATGGTGGCAAATGTGGTGCAGAAAGCACAGGAGCATTCCCAGAGCCTATAGGGCAGCCATTTTAGATTGGGGTGTTCAGGAACAGTGAGTTTTGAAGGTGATGGAGAGAGCAATGTGTGCATCTAGTGAGAGCACTCTAAGCAGAGGAAAGGTGGAAGCAAAAGCAGAGGCAAGTGCAGCCGGATGGCCGGGTGGCCAGGTGGGTGCTATGGCCGGAGCAGTAGGAGTGAGATTAAGATGTTTCGGGGCCAGGTCACAAGGGGCCTTATGGGTTACTCCAAGACCAGGACTTCACCTTTTACCCAGAGTAAGAGTGGTGACCTTTGGATGGCTTTACGTAGAAGGAGGACATGAATTGGCCTCTTTCCGAGGGACTTTCCACAGTTGTATGTGGAATAGACCAGAAAATGGCTGCAGTAGAAGCGGGGAAAGCATGAGAAGCCAGTTAGAATGGCCAGATAATGGCAGCTGTAGTGATTTCTCTTTTCTAAGAATCAGATACTCAAAGTGAGTCTGGAAAAGCAATGAGGCTCTGTGGGTACCCAGCCAGATCACCTCCGTGCCTTTAGGCTGCACCTTTGTGACTCAGGCCCAGACCAGAGGACATGAGACACAGACCTCAGTGTCCAAGGTTGCTTGACAGCTAAGTGGTGGCAAAATGTATATGCTTGCCACCACATCTTGCCTGACTATTTGTCATGGTCCAACCCGAGACAGGCATCTGCTGGCCTCATCTTTAACTCTGCAGTTTTAATCAGGACCAAGAAAACACATTTGTTTTCTAAACATTTGTTTCCCTGAGATGTGTCTCTGAAAGGTAATGCCATGTTAATGAGGATTTAAAATGTTCAAAAAAGAAGGGTTAAGTATGTAGTCAGGAATAATCTCAGACTGTCCTGCGTCAGGAGTGTGTGTGTGTGTGTGTGTGTGTGTGTGTGTGTGTGTGTGTGTGTGTATACAAACACATTTCTTTGGATGTTTAGAGTATCAAGAAATCAGTACTATGGCTTTTAAATTATTTTTCTTTTCAAAACATTTTTATTGAGAATTTCAAACATGCATATAATGTGTTTTGATCAAATCCATTTCCAGCTCCCTCCTTTCCTATTCTTTCCTATTCCCCCATCACTTTTCCCTCCCAACTTCATGTGCTTTGTTTTCTAAACCCACTGAGTCTACTTAATGCTACCAGTAAAGGACCATCTACTCAAGCATGGGTAGTCTTTCAGAATATCCCTGAAGGAAATTATCTTCCCTCCTCCAGTAGCCATCATTGCCAACAGCTTCTCAGCAAGGGATGGGGCTTCATGAGTCTCCTCCCTATCCATGCTAGGATTTTACGTTTGATCTTGCACAGTCACAACCACTGTTAGTTTATGTGTGTCACAGCCCTGCCATGTCCAACAAATACTGTTTTGATGTAGTCATCCCCTACTCTGGCTCTTAAAAAATATCTTTCTGCCCCTTCTTCTACAGTATTCACTGAGACTGAGCATGAGGAGGTGATGTGTAGGGACCCAATTTAGAGATGGGCACTCCAGTATCTTGGTTTCTGGATGTTGACCAGTTGTGGGTTTTGATATTAAATACTATCTACTGCAAAAAGAAATTTCTCTGGTGAGGGCTGGGAGATGCAGTAATCTATGAATATCAAGATAAGAACTTACAAGACAGTTTAATACTATATCCATCCAGCAGAATAATAGTACTAGGCTCTCTCCCAGGGCCTATGACTTGGTTAGTCATGGGTTTCAGGCTCAGTAAATGGAAGCAGGCATGAGTTCCGTCTTATGGAGCAGGCTTTAAATCCAATCAAAAAGTACTTGGTTACTCCCATAACATTCTTATCATGCCACTATTTCACCAGTGGGTCTATTTTTGCCAGGTCAGTTGTTATTGTAGCTTGCAGAGTTCACAGCCTGGAGTACATGAGACCTTTTCAAGAAAGAAAGAAACAAATAAAGGAAGGAAGGAAGGAAGAAATGAAAAGAAAGAAAATTAATAGCCTGCACTATGGTTAGTTAGCAGTGAAAATAACCTGCATTTGAACTTGTGTTCTCCATTAAAAATAATGAATTCAGTCTCCCTCCCTAATCTTTTGTGGTTCTCAAAAAGACATGTCTTTCTGACCCAGGGATCCTGTTCAAGTCTCCTCCTCTAGACCAAACATGCGGCTGCATTCAAACAAATGTTCTTTTTATAGGGGTTAGGGACCTTGTAAGGTCTTTCCCTGTTCCCCTGCTCCTACTATCTGGCCTCCCCATCCCCTAGCTGGTTTCTTGGAGCTACTATCAGCTGTCCTTTCACCTCAGCGAAAAACCACCCCAGCTTCTTCTCGGAGAATAAGAAGCAATGCCTGCTTCCGTGAAGGACAGGGCAGCAGCTGCCACCCTTCCCCTTCCTCTTTCCGCCCGACACGAAAGGGTTTTCTGCCCTACACATTCTCACACTCGCCGCCCCTGTAAAAAGCGGCCTCTAATGCCATTGAGAGCTGGGATGGAAGCTGCCACTCCCATCAACTGAAAACCTCTAAACATAAACAAGAGGCAAGCCGAGTTGTGGGGAGGGGCTGCCAGCCTGGCTTTCTTTCTCATTCAGTAGGAGGAGGCCCACATTTTTGCTAAAGCTGAGTGCCAGGGATAGAGAGAACTGGTAACAATGGGTGGCCAGGACCAAAACAGGACCTACAGGAAAAATTCACTCCCCCGCCCCGTGTCCCCCCCCCCCAATCAGCCACCAAACAGCAAGGCAAGGCGAGGCAAGGACAGTGCTTGTTCGCTTCCACATTATCCAAAAGAGCCTATTAATTCACAGCCATGCAGGAACTGGCCTCTAATGTGGCAGGCCCTGGCCCTCGCTGAAATAGGCTGCTGCTTTTCTGATGCTAATGCACAGCCTTTCCTTTTTAGTTTATTTCTTTTAATGAGGAACCTACTCATCTTACAATTTTTAAAAATAGATCTCCTCTCCCTTTTTCCAGCCTCTCTACTCCTTGCTCAATTCTGTTTTTAGCAGGAAAACCTGTTCCCCCAAATACATCCATAGAGATGGAAAATTTAATTTAAAGAGATATGTATCGGCGTTTTTTTATTTTTTTCTCTTAGGGACAAATACAATGTGTGAAGTTGTGCTTTGGGAATCAGGTAGAACAGAGCACAGTGGCATCTTGAGTCACCTTAGATGGACTGAGGGAAGCAATCTTTTGCCCAAAGCCTGTAACCAACCCTCTCTACCTTTTCTCTTTGTCCAGCCTGGTTTTCATTCTGTAATTCACAGCCCTCGGGACAGGTTGCTGGGAGTTCTCCGACGTTGTTTGGAAGACTGCACACATGTGTGGTGTGCAAGCATGTGCCTGTATGAGTGTGTGTGACAGCATGAGAGGATGCAAACATGCACACATGGGGATACATTGCACACATATATGTACCTACAAGCAGAGGTGTTTGTACGATCTATGTGCATGGGGTGAATGTTAATCCATGTGTGTCTCTCATATCTGCCTCCTCCAGAGTGCTCGCCTTCCCTGCCTTCCCTCTGATCATTCCCACATCAAGGCCTCTCGCATTTCTATTATGTGCTAGTCCACCTTCATCCCACCCTGTCTCCTCTAGGGTTTTACAGGCCTGGCCAATGGATGGGGTTCTCAGAAATGAGTTAAGTGATTTCAAACAATCTGTTAAATGGCAACAAGTGTGACACCTCAGAACCTAAATCCACACAGGGACAAAAATCTTTATCATCAAATCTGGTCTTCCTTCATATTTCCTGGTTCTTAGTGGCCTCACCATCTCTCTCACCAGCCTCTACCTCCCAGGGCCTCATGGTGGGCCTCTTTCCAGCTGCTCTACAAGTAAATAAGACTCTGAAATAGTTCTAGCAATGTCACCTTGGGTCATCCCCACCTATGCTGATTCTGGCTGAACTTTGCAACTTTCTTTGGTTTTCTGGGGCTTGGAAAATGATACCCCAAGTAAAGGCCTCAGAAATAAAAACAAAGTTTCTCTGTGACCTTCCCTTCCATCTCTCACTCCTCTTTCTTGCCTGAGGCAAACAATAGAAATGTGAATTTCTCTTCCCCAAGGCAGGCCATAGAAATGAGAACCCCTTTCCCCAAAACACACCATAAAGCCTAAAAATATTACTCCAATCTCCATTCCTCCTTGGAGCTAGCCATTAAAAAATTATCTGAATTTCCTTGTATGATAGTAGATCCTGAGAACCTGCCCATTGGAGAAAGGATCCCATTCTATCCCCAGAAGGAACGAAGAGAGCACACAGAAGCGGGAGGAATCTGAACAGACAGGCTTACTGGATTTCCTCCCTCAGTCTGTTTTTATCTGTTCATACTCTTTCTGCCCAGCCGTCTTTCTACAAGGCAGAGTCTGCTTCATTGAATGCAAATATGAAAAGAGGTTAGTTCCCCCTTCTCCCTTCTCTCTGGCTCTTCATTCTGAAGACCACACATGCAAAACTGGTTAAATATATTTTTTCTTGGTGACCCATCTTTTGCTGTGGAAGTTTCACATGTGACCTTTGATGTTGATCAGGACAGAGACTGCCACCCTTTTCACCCCTATGGTTACATGGGACAAAAGTAAGTTTAACTCAAGCAGAGACAAGAAGCCTCAGTACTTCCCTGCTTTATCCTTCAGGCTGTTGGGGACCTCCACCTCCACATGAGCAAGCCCAGGCTAGCCTCCTGGACAACAAGAGGCCTCATGAGAAGCGCTGTAGGCAGCACAGCTGTTCAAGCTGAGACCCCCAGCCACAGGAGTGAAGCCATCCAGACCTTTCACCCTGGCTGATTTGAATCAGACCAGATGGTGTGCCCAACTGACCAACACGATTGCGACAAAGAATAATTGTATGCAACCGTAAGTCACTAAATTACAACAAGAGATAACGGATACACCTTCATTACATTCCCACAGCCACTACCTTTAACACTTGACCTCATTTCCCTGACTCCGATAAAAAGCCTAAAGAAAGTCGAAGACATTAAATTATTCTTGGTTATATAATTGAGACAGATCAAACTACAGCAGTCCTTGACAACGGTTTGATTTAAGTTTTCAACTTTACGATGATGGGAAAGTAGGATGCATTCAATAGGAGCTCCCCTTTGAATTGTGAATTTGGATCTTTTCCCAGGCTGATGCTATGTGATATAATATTCTCTCATGATCCTGGGCAACTAATAGTGAGCCCCGTGACCACAAGGGGAAACAATCAGTAAACAGTAACTGTTTGTGAAGATACAATGTTGGGTAGGTTAATTGCACTAAATGCATTTTACATTTAGGACATTTGAAACTTATATTGGGTTTCCTGGGACATAATTCCACCATAAGTATGTACAAAACCAGAATTGACCAAGAAGCTAAGTTAAAAGGATAACCATTGTGCTAGCTTAGAAACATGCAGATCTTGGGACAAAGAGCCCACAGAAAGAACTGGTTAGATTGCTAACCTAATAGTATCTGACTTTCCATTTTACAGATAAGAAAACAGAGCCCTGTGGAGGTTGCGTAACTTCCCTCAGGCATATCACTAGTCGCAGGTTTCCCCTGCAACATGATGCTCACTGTGTGAAAGTGAGGGTTCCAGGATGGCTCCTAACCTCTTGCAGCAGAGTCGAAGGGCATACACTGCCCACTGATGCAAATCCATGGAGTCTGTCCTGTTGCTTGGGAATACCACACAGTAGGTGCTCAGCTAATGTCTTGTAAGGCCATGCTTCTGGAAAGTTTGCCAGACCAAGAGAAAAACAAAGCAATATACTTCATACTGCAGTCCTTCCTCCCCAGTCACAGAAAATCTCCACTTTCCAATGGTAGAAAAAGTTCAGAGTTTGGTGCCCTGTAGCAAAATTCCTAAAGCATACAGATAAAAAGAACAGGCCTTAGGGGAGAAAGTCAGGAGTCTCCAAGAAACCAATGGGCATGGTCAGCTCTCATTTATTTTATGCTTTTCTCATTCTTTTCAGTCAAGGTGACTCTCTCTTTGATTTGCTCCCGATCAAGAAGACTGCTTGCAGGCAGAGCAAATCCAGATAGCAGAACAATCAAGGATCACCATGCCTGGTCGAGGACTTGCTAAATGCCAATGTCTCCTCCTTTAATTTTCTCCAACAGGAAGAGCTAAACTCAGTCCCATCCAGAAGGAAACAGCTCCCTGCCCTTACACACAAATACTATTTTATGTGTCTCTATTCCTTTTGTCATTCATGCTCATGTGCATACCTGTATGCTGTGTGTGCACATGAATAATGTGAACCCCTTGTATAAAAGAACTACCTCATTTATAGCTCTGCTCCCAATATACCAAGCACATGCCTGGGCATCCAAGAAAGGCTCAGTGGACCAACGAACATATTTCTTACTTAGAGGTATCTGACCAACTCCTTGCCTTGGAACTTCATTGTGGCTGTACCAAGTAACCAAAACCTAAGTTGTGTGAGCTTACATCAAACATCCTTCCAAACTGACCATTTCTGCACTCTACTCTGTAATGCTGGAGCCTGAACTCTATATACATCTCATTTCTGCTTTGCCAGTGGCACCATGGCTTACTATAGCCAAACTTCTAATGATCAGAACCCAAGCTCCCTCAGTCTTAATGATGGTCACCTCTTTCTGCAACTCCTGTCTCTTTTCCCTTATTGTCTTTTTAGCATTCTACTATCTGCTTAACCAGTGCCTTCCTTGAAATGCTCTGTAAAATGGTGGGCATATTGCTCTTCTCCTGGCTGAATGCAAACTGGTATAGGAACTATGGCATTTGGAGGGACAATGATACCTTATTTGCTCTCCCTGAGTCAGGCAAACATGAGGACAGCTTAGCCACTCTGGATTCCATTTGCCTTGAGTTATGCATACACCTTTTCCCAGCAAAGCATTCAGTAAATAGGACCCTCACTAGCAGCTGCATACACACCCCTCTTCAAACAAAGCCTTTGGTAGTTCCAATCTAGGGCCTATCAACCAATGCATCTTGAAGAACACCCTGGAGCCAGAGGCAGGTGGCCAGGCCAGGGTGAACTAGTTTGGGGTTCATGCACAGTAAGGCAAACTGTGTCTTCTAAGTGAACTTTTAGGAAAAATTCCCTATTTGCCGCCATATGCCCATGCCTGCTAGAGCATGCATATAATTAAAATCAGAGGTATTATGGGAAATAACATGAGCAGTGAATCAAGGCTATCAATCAAAACAGAAAACCACCCACACTCCATCTCTAGTAACCCACCCCTCCTTTTCCCAGACCTGCACCAAGAAACTCCAGTAAATTTTACTTGGCTCTATTGCTCCCTTTCATTGTATCTGCTCTGTCTTCTCACTTTACTTTGGAATGAAATTTTTGCTTCTTTGCTATTTGTACATGCTTCTTCGGTTCTTTGTGTAAGATGCTGTCTTAGTTAGGGCTTCTGTTGCTGCAGTGAAACACCATGACCAAAAAACAAGCTGGAGTGGAAAGGGTTTACTTGATTTACAATTCATCATCTAAGGAAGTCAGGACAGGAACTCTTGCAAGGCAGGAACCTGGAGATAGGAGCTGACGTAGAGACCATGGAGGAGTGCTGCTTACTGGCTTACTCCTCATGGTTTGCTCAGTCTGCTTTCTTTCTTTCTTTCTTTTTCTTTTTCTTTTTCTTTTTTTTGTTTTTTTTTTTTTTTTTTTTGAGACAGGGTTTCTCTGTAGCTTTGGAGCCTGTCCTGGAACTAGCTCTTGTAGACCAGGCTAGCCTCAAACTCACAGAGATCCGCCTGCCTCTGCCTCCCAAGTGCTGGGATTAAAGGTGTGCACCACCACCACCTGGCTCAACCTGCTTTCTTATAGTACCCATGATCACCAGCCCAGGGTGGCACCACTAACAATGGGCTCAACCCTCCCCCATCAATCACTAATTAAGAAAATTTCCTACAGGCTTGCCTACAGTCCCAGCTTATGGTGAAATTTTCTCAATTGAGGTCCCCTCCTGTCTGATGACTTTAGCTATGTCGAGTTGATATAAAACTATCCAACACAGCTACCAAGAACCACAAAATACCCAATACGTAGACTGCTAGTAACATTCCCAAGGGCTATTAATGAACCTCTACTTAGTCTTTAAGTAGTACCCTTCCAAATATTGTTTTCACCTAGAGGAAAGACAAATACCTCTTGCCTATAGCAAATAGGACACAAACAATGTCTATGGTCTAGCACACAAAACATACTCCAAAAATATGCATTTAGTGAATGAATGAACCTGTGGCAGGGATAGCTATAAGTTTCTCAGGCAGGAACTCTTTCCTTTTCTGTCTTTTTTAAATATTTTTATGGTTTATTAACTTTATTTTTTATGTGCATTGGTGTGAGGATATCAGATCCCTGCAACTGGATCTTCAGACAGTTGTGAGCTGCCATGTGGGTGCTGGGAATTGAACCCGGGTCCTCTGGAAGAGCAGTCAGTGCTCTTAACCACAGAGCCATCTCTCCAGCCCCCTCCTTTTCTGTCTTAAAACGTAGTTGGACACATTTCCCAGCTTTCTTTGGAGATAAATTTCAGCACGAAATCACATTCTAATCAATGAAATGTTCCGCTGTGGTGTGTGAAGCCTCCGGTTCTAACCCAGGGACAATTTCCAAGCACAGCACTCCTCTGTAGGGTGGGTAGATTTAGAAGATCACATGCAATATTCTGACAGAACCACAATGTGAAGGGACTTGGTTTCTGAAGAACTAGGTAGAGGACTTCCTGCCAAATGGTGAAATACAAAATGTTGAAACAGACCTGGTAGCTGAGCAAAATATAATGCCTATTTTATCACTCTGCCGAGATTTAGGGATTACTTGCTTTAGAAGTTAGCCACCACTGATCAACCAAGAGGCCAAGGACAGGAATTCTATCTCCAGTCCACCCAATCAAATTCCCCAAGGAAGTCTTTGGGTCACGGAGGTGGCTAAGCAGGAATGTGGATGATCAGCAGAAGCTCGTTTCAACAACTAGAGAAATAGTTCAAAGGGCAAGCCTCCTGACCCTGACAGCAAGTCTCTGTCCACCAAGAACACATGACTACAAGGAGTCCTTTGGTCCAGACAGTGGACTAAGCCACATTAGGGGGCCTCTTGAGAGTAAATATACAATGATTAACTAAGCTGACAAGCTCATGCAGAGTTTGTACTTATGGAACAATTCACAGAAAAACAAACGATGAAAGATCATCTGCCTAGGATGACTTTAGACCCTGTACTTGGAGGAAAGATCCTGAGCTAAGGGAATTTTGTGATCAGCAAAGTGTTTTGTGTGAGTGCATGTATTTGTGTGCATATTAGTGTCTGTATATATGTTCATGTATGTGCTGGTGCCAACGACAACCTCAAATGTCACTCCTGAGGCAATGTTGACTTTATTTTTTGAGATGGAGTCTCTCATTGGTCTACAACTCTCCAAGTAGGCCAGTATTGGGAATTTTCCTGGCTCTGCCTCACCAGAACTAGGATTACAAATGTGGGTCCCAACACTTGGATCTCCTAAGGCAGGTTTGTTTGGGTCCACATGCTTTCCAGACAAGCACTTACTGGCTGGGTTATGTTCCCAGCCACAAAGTACCTTACTATAAAATTGGCATTTAGTTATTAGGAATGTAATTAACAGATAATAAAATATCCATGCCTTTTGCTTTCTGAGACATGGTCTCTCTACATATCACTGGATGTCCTGGAACTCACTATGTAGACCAGGCCAGCTTCACAGAGCTCTGCCTGCTTCTGCCTTCCAACTGCTGGGATTGAAGGTGTGTACCACCGTGCCTGGCAGAACAAAATATCCCATGTTTGTAATACAACACCAGCTAGACAAGTAAAAATATTCATGCATTTCCCTTCAGAAATTTTGTCTGTTTATATTTTTCACATGCTCGAGAACATAGTTGAAAAATGATTCCCAAATATTATATGTGAATCCTGTGTCTGTTCCTTCCTAGCCCTATAACCTTGAACAACTTAAGATATGTCTTTGCATTTACATACATTTCTTCATGTATAAAATTGGGACAATTCTATTTTCCCTCCCTCAATTTGTGGCAAGAATTAAATGTATCATACATGAAAATACTTACAAAGATAAAATATGATTGAAAGAAAATAAAATCTAGGTTTATAAAAGTCAGAAGATGTAGAAAAGTACCATCTATTACATTTTGGCCTCAAGGAGACCCAAATCCAGGAACTCCCAGAGTCTATGAAATTTTGAGTAAAGGAGCCTCTGGTGTTAAACGAAAAACAGGGGTGGGGGCACGTAGAAAGGAAAGCAAGATCTAGAACTCTGAAAAAAGGACACTGGCATATGAAGGTAGAAGAGAAAATTAAAGAGACACAGAAAACAATAAAGCCCCTTACTTTGATAGTAATAACTTTAGATTTCATGTCTGATGACTGTGAAACTATTAAGAACTGTCTAGGGAGTCTTTCTGAAGCATCCATCTTCTCTGCACGAGTTCTGATCTATGGAAGAGAAGCAGACAGTTCTCTTACATCAGCTCCAGCTGCTTCCTAGAAATGGGAACCTGCGCTTACCTGTGTCTAGAATATGCTCTAACTTCTAAGGAGTGTTCGGTGTCATCAACCTTCAAGCCCTATGCATGTCTGCAGCACGTTTGTATTTCTAGGCAATAGCTTCTGCCTTCTTGTCTTATCAACGTTTAGACTGACATTGAGCATTAATTCTAAAATGCATGGAGCTGGAGTTGCAGGCAAGTAAATCACATGACTTTACATGGCGCTTGTGCTGCCAGCTAAAGTGAAGTACATAGTACTCATCCCTCAAACACATCAGAAGAGTTGCTGCAGAAATACACTGGTGTCCTATAGCTTATAGCACTGCTACCAAAAGAGGGAGCTGTGGACCAACAACATCTGGGTGCTTGTTGGAAATGTAGACCATCTAAACTGGGTATGGTGGGGCATACCAGAGGTGCTGTAATACCAGGCAGAGGCAGGCAGATCTCTGTGAATTCAAGGCCAGCCTGGTCTACATAGTGAGTTCCCAGCAAGTCTCAAAGAAAAGAAAGGTAGACTTTCTGAAGGAGAAATGCTGAGGGTGAAACTCAGAAAACTGTTTTGACCAGCTCTCCTGATAATTGTTATATCCAGCTAACTTTGACAACACTGGCTTATATCAGTTGCTCAGAGTGGCCAAGCACACATGATGATGCTGTTCCAGACACTGGACAAGAACATCTAACATTAATCAGATGCATACCACATGCTAGAAACATTGTTTATAATCATATCTCCTGTGTTCATTGCCATCACACCATTGTGATAGATTCCAAAAGAAGAAAAATGAGGTTTAGAAGAACTTCAGCACTTATCCAAGGTCACCTAGATTGGAAATGATGAAACCTGACCTTGAACACAGGTTTGAAGCAAAATATATACATGTCCTACCCCACCCTGCTCTATATAGAAACTCGACCCTTTCTACATTCAGGCATGTGAATAATGAATACTTCTGAGGCAGACCCAGCAAGTCACAACTGCTTGGAGGAAGGAAACGGTAAGAAAATAGCCAACTCCCCCCACCCCGCCCAGCATCTTAGGCACTACTAGTAATGATACACAGGCAGGTTCAAACATCCTCAGGCCACCACTGCACTGGAACTAGTTGGCACCGCCACAGTAGCATGCTTGGAACTTTTTTGTCCCTGCTGGCAGGGGTCATTGCCAGGAAGGAGTGAGCACCAGAATCTGGGAGTGTTGCCAGTCTCTGCTAGTGGGCTGCTTTACCACCCTAGGTCAGAGGAATAACAGTGGTTAAAACCACTTCTTATGACCTAAGGTCGGGCATGCAAGCACATAGAATCCTGGCAGGCTTCCTGTAGGATGCTTCAAAAAGTAATATTAGCAGAAGTTGTGGTACAGGCAACTTGCAGAAGGCTCAACTTCATAACAGACATCAAGATCTCAGACAATGACTGGCCCAGTGAATAAGAACAAGTCCTCCTTGCCAGACCTCTTTCAAGGTTTTAAGTTCCTCTACATATTTGCTTTGATATTTCCTCTTCTTATCCTTTCCAAGTGAAATTGGGATTAGATGCTACTACTGGGTAGAGGTTTTGCAACCCTTACTATTGTGTGAAAATAGCTATGAAAAAGAGATCCATGTAAAAGAGAGAGTAGGAAAGGCTAGGCAAGGTTGGGGCTGGGATCTCAAGCAGGTTTCTCTGAGGGAGTAAGGGGAACTCTACAGTGTGAGTGACAGTCTCAGCGTTGCCTCAGTTTGAAGTAAGGGAGTTAGCGCTTCTCATGAATCTCTTGACTAAGGAGATGGGGGAGGAAAGGATGCAGGGAGAGAGGGAGAGAAGAAGAAAATAGACAGGGAGAAAGAAAGAGTGATGATTCATTCATATATATGCAAATCCAGTTCTTTTAGGCTCTTCAGCTCATGAGCAAAGCAGGTCCTATAGCACAAACACAGCTCTGTAAAGATGAGCTTCAGGTTCTGGGCACTGAATGTCCAAAAAGATAGTGTAGGGAAGAGATAACAAAAGAATTCTAAGGGTTCTGGACAAACCTCTTACTTTCTTTGTCACATAGCCCTTACCTTATATTCTATCAATTTGTTGTGAATGCTGCCTGTTTGAGTCAGCATTACCATTATCAACATCTCTGGCCATGAGCACTGTGCTGTGTGATGGGCAGTGCTACTACCCCTATTCCCACCGACTTACTAAACTGAGCATCTCTACAGTATATCTCTGGGGAATGAGGAAGGCACAATAAACCCTCCTTCAGAAGAGAATGGGAGCCATGTGTCCACTAAATCATCTTATACTTCTAGAAAATCTTAAGGGAACTAGTCATTTTCAAATCTAGTTCTGAAGCCAGACTGTCTGGGTTTGAAGCCCAGTGCTGCCACGTGACTCCATGTAAGTCATTCAGCATCTCTGTGCCTCTGTTCCCTCATCTGTGCAGTAGGAATAATAGCAGCCCCCACCTCACACACAGCTACGTGGAGAAGATGATTTGCATCCAAGGCGCATCAGTGTAAGCTCTTAGAACAGGGGTGATGATCACTATCTGTGGCTTGTTGGGAAATGCCCAAACAAGGTTCAGAGAAATGACATTATTTTTCCAGAGCTCTTCAGAAAGCCGAGAATGAGGATCCAGATTTCAACATTGCCATTTTCCTCTGCCAACTCTTTTACCACCTGAAATCAAGTGCTTGCCAATCTCGGTCTGATTGGGTTTTCTTCTCCCTCGGCCTGACATGCCAGCTTCTTAAGTACTGAGGCACATGCTGGTTAGACTCAAGAGCTCACATCTAATCCTCCTGACCCCAGCCTGCTTAGTTTTTCTCCCATTGTCATCCACAATCACGTCTTCCTTTTCCCACTGGTGATTTTCTTCACTCAGAAAGAACCAAGTTAAAGCCCAAACTTGCGAAGAACCCCTTGATAGCCTTTGTTGTAGAATTTGTTTCCCTGTCTAACCATGACATCAGCAGCATTCTGTGTCTACCTGGCAGAGGTATTACATCTACGAGAGAGACCGGGTTCTGAGTAATTCACCCATAAGGCTACTATGGAAGTCATAAGTTAAAGTGGGAATAATCATAAAATATGAATATGTATATATCCCACATTGAACATAAGTCCTATGATACAAATATTGTTAATGAATGAAGAGAACAAAGGGCTCAAGAGAGGGGCTATGCAAAGCAAAATATCTACTTCTTAATCATGTTAGTTAAGACAGGCAGTAACAAATAATCCTTCAATCAGAAGCTTATCACATGTCCAAAGCAGGACAGAAGCAAAGCTAGGGTGGGGTACTCTATATAACATGATCACTCAGAGACCAGGCTAACGAAGGCTCTAAAATCTACACATAGCTTGAGTATTATCTGAGGCTGGTCACAGGAACAAATAAAAGACTTATCTGCTGTTCTATACTTAATATCCATTAGTCAGAAGTACTCTTGGGGCTACGCCCCTTCGGAAAGGACTAAGGATATGGGTGAGCTCCTAATGGAAGTCTGCTGGGACCTAAAGTCTCTGGAATCTACAAAATGAGGAGAAACCTTCCTGGGATATTTAACTTTTAGAGCAGAAAGTTTTCACTAATCTTTCAGGGTCTGTGCCAGGAACCAGAGAAGGGAGGAAAATGGAACATTGTCTTAAGTGCTGATGATCTCCATTAATTAGTTAATAAATTTGTTGATTCGGTAATTTTGTACACTGTCTAGCATATGCTAGACACAGTTCTAGGCACTGGGGATAGAGCAGGAAATGAAAATGATACAGGTTTCTACCCTCATGAAGCTTATGTTCTAGAGAAGCCAAGGAGACATGCAGAGATGTGGCATAAAACCAACTAAATAAATAATTCAACTACATGATGTGCCTCAGGCCACTTGGGATTCCAGAGAATCAGCAGACAGGAAGAGAAAACAGAGAGGGTGGAATCTGTGACTTTTTTTTTTTTTCGAGATACGGTTTCTGTGTGTAGCTTTGGAGCTTGTCCTGGAACTCACTCTGTAGACCAGGCTGACCTCGAACTCACAGAGATCCACCTGCCTCTGCCTCCCGAGTGCTGGGATTAAAGGTGTGCGCCACCAACGCCCGGCAGTTTTCCATGTTTTAAATGTAGTGTCAGAAGTGTCTAGTTGACAAACAAGTTAAGATAGGGCTATAGACCTAAAGGAAAGAAGGTCAGAGCCCTTTGAATTCCTGAGAGAAACATTCCAGGTGGCTGGGAGAAGAAAGGCAGAGGCACAGAGGTTTCGATGATCCTGAGAATGGTATGCTTAAAGGACAAGGAGGAAGTGAAGATGGGATGCAGGGAGGCAGAGAGGGCACAGCACCCGTGTGACAAGAGGTGCCTGTGGTTAGAGGGCATGTGTCCAACTGTAGTCTCCAGGAATCAGTTTTGGGTGCTGGCTTTTACTTGGAATAAAGTGTGAAGGTGTAAATCTTGGTTGACAAATAAGGACAGTAGCTGGACAGGGTGAGCAAGGTAAAGGGAAGTTCAGTGGCCATACAAGTTGGATATCTCATGGGCTCCCAGGAAGGAGAGAAGCAGGCACCTTTGTTTTAGAGCCAAGAAAAGGGGGTTTAAACTATCTATGTGTTGTTGAGCACTCAGAGAAATACTCGCCTGGTCTCTGAACCATCAGCCTCCCTGCTAATGGAGGGGGCTGGTACGAGGTAAAACGGAATCCCCTCTGGCGAAGTCCTTTCCTACTCTATCCATGCCCTTGGCTTCCTGCCCCAAGCATCTGTAAGCCTCTCCCTTGGGGGGGGGGAGATTTTCTGGCCTACTGGGGGCCCAGAAAGGCTGCAAACTTCACATTTCTAGAAGCAACCCTCAACCAGCAAGAGACAGATTGTGAACAAATACCCAACTTCCTCACTCCCTGGGAAAGAAATTGCAAAGTGTGTTCTTCCCAGCTGTCGAGGGTCCTCAGCAGGACAGAGCCCCAGCTACCCACGCTGGGAACTTAACTGATTAGGACACTAAGTCAGTTTTCTGGGTTACCTCTCCAATCTTTGACTGTTGCTTCCTGGGATCACCTCTTAAACAAGAGCAAGCAAACACCCCATGCTTCCCTTGCTTTGTGTGGAAGGCATTCTCGGACCCCGAAGAAATCCAGGTGGAGCACCATACTTTTATAGAGCTCGGTTTCAACACGTTGAAAAAGAGGGCATCAGACTAGATGGGCCAGGGAAGCTTTAGCAGCCTACAAATGAGGAGATGAAATCAGAGCTCAGGGGAAAGTGCATGATCGTAATCTGTCTCCATCTCTGCCTTTCTCTTGGCTCTGTGAAATGGGCTAAGTCCCCAGATGGCCGCAGGGATGATTGGTGTTCTGCAGGAGCCCATCATGAACCAGCGGCCTCTGGAGCCGGACTGCGCAGGAAGCCCTCCTGACTGCAGCTGGCTCTGCAATTCTCCCTTCCAGCGGATGTGCTGCGAACAGCTTCCCTTTTGTTTTCCCCTCTGATCCCCATCTGCTCAGCAACTGCCCAAATTCAATTCAGGCCCTGAGTGCCCCCAGCCTCTGGTCAGGCATTGTCTCTTAGGAATCACTCCAATCCCCCCAAACAAAGGCTCTCAAATCTGAATAAATCCTCTGATGTCAGCCTGGCGGGTCAGGAAGCTGAGCAGCCCAGTCCCCTAGCCGCCTCTTTTAAAGCCTTTGCTTTTGCTAGCCTTTGTTGAACTCTCTTGCACAACCCACTCACCAGCCACCACCACACCAGACCCAGTTGGCTCAGCAGAGTGGCTGAAGCCACCTCCATTTCTGACGTCCTGGAACCTTTCTTTCTTGAAGTTCAGCTGAGTCCTTTGAAAGAAACTAAGCTTCAAAGGGTCTGGTTTTTACTAAGTGAATTCCATCAAGGGGAGCTTCGAGCAAGACTCTTCCGTATTTCTGCCTGAACTACACCAGGAAGGACATTACTGGGTAATTTATTCTTCAGCCATGTTATTTCGAATTCACTTTTCTTTCTCTTCACGCAAAGAGATCCTGCCTTCTAGGTGTAGACTTGCCCTAGTTTAAGCCCATAACCATTGCCATCTCGCTGTTATTTATGCATGGAGTCAAATGTAAAGATAAAGGTCCCACCTCCTTATGATGTATCTGATGGAGCTAAGCTGGTCAGTTTTTCTGGTTCCAAAGCTCAAACAGAACAGGCAAAGTGTCTACTGGAAACTTCGCATCAAAGCCAATGCCGCAAGCACTCGTGAGGAAGAGACAAGCATGTCCCATTTCTTCTCGCTGTGGGTCTTGCTTAGACATGACAAATGTGTTGCCTTCACTTTCCACCTGGCAAGGCTTTCACTGCTAGTTCAAGAGGTTTATGACTCATATTTAGGTTTACCTCCCTCATTTGATCACCTTCTGGCATATCAGGTTCAGAATTCACTTAAATTTTCCTTTCTGGAAAAATTAAGCTCATTGCATACCGAGGAAGCATTCTCTCATGACCTCCAAGTATCTTTTGGGAATAACAAGAAAAATAATTTGCAAAGAAACATTCTGAAAGGTTGTATGCAGTGAATGTGTTGATTTGTTAATGTGACACACATTAACAGGAAGTTGGCTACTTGCTAGACAGCCGTGAGGTGTATAAGTGAGACAAACCTTTCCCCCATGGTAACATACTTGCAGCTTTCTTTTCTTTTTCCAAGAGAAAGAAGCAAAGGTCTTCTATCCTTTCTATAAGAAACAAAAGGAAAATTGTGGTTGCCCCAATTCACCCCATTATCAGAA
Organism: Ondatra zibethicus; assembly: GCA_004026605.1. Taxonomy (NCBI): domain Eukaryota; kingdom Metazoa; phylum Chordata; class Mammalia; order Rodentia; family Cricetidae; genus Ondatra; species Ondatra zibethicus. Next base: position 129,726 of record PVIU01003640.1, read on the forward strand.
CCATAAAAGGCTCAGAAATAAATCGCAAATCTAACTCTTCTTAGAACAAAGTAAATCTTCTAGAACTTTTTCTTTCACTTTATACACTATTCTGACATAGTGAAGATAACCAGAAACATTATTCCCAAGGGATGAACTTGACCTAGGAAAGAACAAATACTTTCAAAGCGTACATCTGTCTGAATGCAAGCCTCTAAACTTCATCATTAAATGCAGAAGAGCCCTGTCTACTCTACTTGACCATGTAAAGTAGAAGGATGAGGTCAAATGTATTTTGTTGAATGTTTTAGAAAAGAAACAAGTCAGTGGTTGTTTCTGACATTGTGCAATCAAGAGTCACCACTCAACAGTGTTCCTGAAACTAAATAAGTGTTGTTCCACACCTGAGGCTGTTTGTTGATCAATAAACTAATCTGGAAATGCCAAGATTAAAGTGGACTTCACAAACAATTTGTTAGCAATTATTAATCAAGGAGAGTTGTCTCCTGAATATATTTACAGCGACAAAGGAGATTTTTTTAGTTGTTACCATTATGAGGGAAGGGCATCTTCAACTGGTTTTAGTGGGTATAGCTAGAAGTGCCAGATGGCCTGGAATGTTCATTTTATCCCATGTACCCAATCACTGTCCCACCCATAGCATCTGTAATATTCTACTTGAGGGAGCCCGTGGACCCCACTTTTAAAGAAAAAGAGAGATCACAAGAAACTTACTGAATTTTCCCAGTTCAGAGACAATATAAGTCAGCTTTTATATGTTGTCTTAGGATAGATTTCCTCCAAAGGCAATCCTGGTATAAAGATTCAATGTAACTAGCACATTATGTTTGGTATATGATTCCAGGAGGCAGTGGAAATATGATAGGGAAGAGAGCCATAAAGTATAGATGATTAAACAGGTTTCCACCATGGGCAACTGAGGTTCCATCCTGCTGCGGCACCCTGGGAGACAATAACACAAGCTAGGGTCATTCCACCTGAGGACTGAGGAGGATAGGGCATTGATTGCTGTTCCAGCTTAGGTCGCTCACTGAGTAAAAACTGCTCCTAAGAACACTAACTTCCAGATGCTTCCAGCCACCTCTGCCTGAGGACTAGGATAACACCTTCAGGCAGTACATTGTGGCTGTTTGAGGGGGGCACTGTCTGTGACTGTACTAAGAGGTCAAGCCAAGGTGGGTAGGCACCCCTAGCTTTGTTTCCGCTGAAGCTGCAAAACCCCAAAGCGAATAGCAGTCTAGTCCATTATTTAGTTCATGCATCAAAAAACTGGAGCTGTGGAAATTGTTGGAAATAATTTTCTAAACAGTTGCCTTTATGTTTAGAAATAGTTTATACAACTGAATTCTGGGCCCCCAAAGCAGCGTTGGCCAATGGTCTCTCATGAAGCCACAGGCCCTGGAGAGTTGCCAGCTATGGGGCTGCTAGCACTGGATCTGTGCTTTGTACTTCTGCCTTTGAAGTGATTGCTGTTTTACAAGACCCAATCCTTCTCAAGAAAGGACAGATGCAGCACCTCAAAAGTCTTCCAAAGCTCACCAAAGTTTCTACTTCTGCTGGATACTGAGGTGCAGGGTGAATGATAACCTGGGCTAGATTGTGGGCGGAGAAAGACTGTTACTTCCCAGAAATCACTAGGCCTTCTGACCTCATTGGCTAAAAAACCCTCAAGGAGAGGCATCGTTCATGTTCTGTCATGAAAACAGACAATTTTGTGTTCAAGAAGTCAACTGATGGTCCCAATTCTATGAATTCCTTCCAAAGACCCATTGGCTGCTAAGGCATTATTAATGCACTCTGAGAAAAGTCTATCAACGTAAGGTAGACGTATGTGTGCGCACACACGTACACACACATACACACACGAGTTTTAGACCACACATTCTGAAAAGGTCCTCATGTCCCTTAGTAGGGAGAAAACCATCAAAGGGAGAAAACTGTAAAATATAACTCACACACTCTTAATTGGTTTGGTAATTAATTCTGTTAAGCACTGGCAAGACTTTTGCTCAGAAAAATGCAAGTTAGTGGAAAAAGAAAAAGAGAAAGGAACCCAACATTGTATTGTCTACACTACCAGACATTTTGTATTTATGTCATGTACTTTTTGAAACAGCTTTCAGCATGGACATTATAGTATAGGTCACAATATGATGACTGAAGAAGCCACAGGGCCTGCTGAAAGTCATAGCTCCCAAGGGGTTGCAGCGGGATGCAAACCCAGTTCATCAGGCCCAAGGCTGTGTCTGTGACAACCAAGCAGCAAGTTTGTACCATTTGCTCAGCACTGGAAAAAATGAGGGCTCCCTCATTGCTTTAAAAGAATTTTTAAGTCCATGCTTTTAAATAACAGCAAGCTTTCTTACAAAAAATGTAAGTGCTGAAAATTATATGGAGGACTTAGACTCAAACTGTACACACTGGAGAAGATTCCGCATAAAACTGATGTGAATGATCTTCACTTTCCAAAGAGCTTTGACCTTCCCCTGTGTCTCTGATGATAGCCCCTGCACCCTGCTTTTGGATATGAGTAACCTGACAGAAACTTCAAAAACCTTTTTTTTCTATGATCATTGTTGTCCATTATAGAAAATTGCATGTATGTCTTTGGTAGGTACCACTCTGCAGGCTCAATATACAACATAACAATAAATCCAGTATTTCTACATTAAAGGCATCATGTGGAGTGCGCTGTATGCCATTTACTTTATCCTTCCTCATGAAATCTAGGGGAGTATTATTGTGACCATTTCATGGGTGAAGAAACAGAAGCTCAAGAAACTTAGGAACAGGGCCGAGTTGCCTATCAGCCAGTAGGAGGGTTAGGATTTGAACTCAGGTTAGCAATTTGTTTTCTCCAGACTCCCAGCCCTGCCTCATTCCCTGGCCTGAGCTCTTCTACTACAATGCTGGCACTTCACTGAAGACTCAAGGGTTGACCCTTGCTTTAAAGATGTTTTGTAGAGGATGTATCAGGGTGCTGTCTCAAGTTCAGAACTTACTCTGTCTTTGAAAAGGGGGAAGACTTCCAAATACACAAGGAGGGGAGGTTTCTGTTGAACTCAGAGGAAACTTTTGCTGCTATGGTCTGCACTGCTACTGAATTCTGCTATTAAACTTTCTGGGGGTCTTCCACATGCCTCCCACCTCTCCTCCCTTCAAGGGCAGGCGCTGCATCATGCATCCCTGCTTCTCAGGGTTCAGATCTGGTACCTGCCATATTTTCAAGGCATAAGTGTGGGTCAGTGGATTGAATCATTTACATAGAAATGGCTTCCTTCCTCTTCTCCTAATTAAACCCAGAGTAAAGCAGCTTTCCTGACCTCCAGGGCCAATTCATGCTACCAATTATCAAGACACTTGGAGTCAACTTCTTATATATTTAAGATACTACGTGAAAAAAGTTGCTAAAGCTTTAGAAGGGAGTCATTTTCTAGCATCGTATTTTGAGAGACCTTTAGTTCCCCATACCCTCTGTGCCTGGGTCTTGCTGGTTTGTGCATTATGGCACAGAATTTCTAGGAATCCCACTGGCTTCATCAAAAAATAGGCATTATCTAAATTCTAGAACCTAGCTCCTGGAGATACAGAGATCAATAGAAATGAATCAGGGGCTGGAGAGATGGTTCTGAGGCGAGTTGGTGCTCTGCCATAGAAATAGAGTCCAGTACCCAGAACCCATGTCAGATGACTCTCTACAACCTGTATCTAGTTCAGGAGATATGAAGTCCTCTTCTGGCCTCCATGGGCAGTTACATTCATGTGCACATGCACACATATAGACATACATACACACATATGTACATTTGAAATATTAACACAAATGAGTCAGGTCCTGCAAAATTGATAGTCGAAGCAGAAGGACAGACGCTGATCCAGTTTACACACTTTGAATGTGTAAAGAACTCAACATGGCAGAGCGGACTGTGGGGATAAGAAAGCAGATCAGCAACAAATACATTTCACTGATTGGAGAAGGCCAGGATAATGCTCACTAGGGAAACTCAGTGAGCAATTGGAAGGACGTTGGGGTACCAAGGAAGTGAGGTGGGCCTGGGAAATGTCTAAGCTTAGATACTTGAAAGGGGACCAGAGTATCTGGAACACAAAACTATGGGAGAGAAACAGGAAGCTAGAGGCACAGGCAGGTAGGATGTCTTCAGAAACGTGCCCGGGATTCTCTGTGAAGGTCAGTGGGTGAAGGGAGAAGGAAGTGATGAGGAGGTAACCTGAAAAGGTCACTCAGTCTGGTGTATGATCTGAGCAAAGTCAAGAGAGGGGCCAGTGAAACGCTCATCAGGTAAAAATCTATGCCTCATAAGTCCAGTAATGCACAGAAACCACATAAAGGTGGAAGGAAAGAGCCTATTCTGCAAAGGTATGCTCTGTTGGGCCTCCCTCTGCACATGCGCCACGGCATGTGCACATCTACACATAATGCACACACAACACCCAAACCAGTAATAATTAATAAAAGTGATAAAGTCCAGAGAGGCCGTAAGGAAGCCACTTTGAGGATACCTGTGGGAAAAGATGGAGGCTTGGGCCTCAGAGATTGTGGTCAGGGTAGAAGAAAGAAGGCTGAAGGATACCCGAGACCTAATAGATTAGATACAGGTGTGAGGGGGAGAGAGCCTTCTGAGGAAAGAAGGTTCTTGGACTCTACCAAGGAATACCAGGAGCGGTGGGAAGAGAGCTGAACGAAATGGAAAAGTCAAGGAAGGGAAGTACGAGTATGAAATAACCATGAGGTAAGTGGGAAAATCTCTTAAGGAAGGAAAACTGGCCTCCCCAGCAGGAAGAGTTGTAAACAATGAGCCTGTGGAGGCCAGGGTTAAAGGGAGCTTGGTTGATGTGGAAGCTTTACTCAGAGAGAGGAAGCATTAGGACTGCTAGCAGGGATGTTTCAGTTTTCATTGTGTGACCGACCCACAGGGCACTAGTGCTGCAGAAGGACTTGCCAGCAAGGCAGATTCTTAGGCCCGCCCCCAATGCTGTGCACCTGGAACCTCTGAGCGTAGGGCCCAGCGATCTGTTTGAACCAACCTTTCTCACGGGTCTCCCTGATGCACTGTCAAGTTTGAGAATTGCTGCTGTGCTGATTCAGGGTTTTGGAAGCACCAGTGTGTGTGTGTGTGTGTGTGTGTGTGTGTGTGTGTGTGTGTGTGTGTGTGTGAATAACCTGTGGGTCATGCCAAACAGCAAATCCAAGTTCTGGTTCAGCAGTTCAGCCCTGGTTCTGCATTTCTAATGTGCTCCCTGGGGAGCAGTACTCCAGTCTAAGGGCTGCACACGGAGGAAGCAAAGGTCAGAGCCCTCTCTCTTATTTATTCTGAGAAATAAAGGTCCTAGGGCTCTGCTTGTCAGTGGCAAATAAGATCAGAAGTGCTTGACAAAATACCAGACATCATCTCTCTAACAGCCTGAGATACGGCACGCTCCTTATGAATTTTTCCATGTTAAAGCTTGGCATAGGTGTCTTCTTTGGCAGAACTTGGAAACCTAGTTAGCTGAAAAGCAAACTGCTTCCACGTGAAGACCTGGCTGGAGAAGCAGAAGAGGAGCCGAACCCAGATAGTACTACTTATGTTGGCCGAAGCATGCCTTGCAGTTCCCTGCAGGTTGGTGTATCGGTAAAATGATTAGGTCCATTCAGACGAAGCCTGTGAGATTGAGTGGAGAGCCACTGCTAGTGAAACATCTCGGTGGCCCCAAGACAGAGAAAGGGAAAAAGAAGCCCCCTTGGCTGCCACAGAAGAGCCAAATACCAGGCAGCAACACGCCCATGCAGAGTCAAAGCAAAGTAAAAGACATATATCAACACAGGCACCAAAGCGAAAAACAAACAGCCAATGAAAGAGAACAGGCTGCAGCAGGGTTTAATCGACATCCCTGCCAAGGAACTCCATGCTGTCATTCCAAACATGAAGCCTCCTAAGAACGAAACTTCAAATCTCTCTCCAGGGATCAACTGAACCCTAAATGTCCCTTCATGCTTTTTAAGAGCTATGGTAAACTGATTTCTCTGACTTTTTTTTTTTGTTTAGCTTTGTTTTTATGTTTTGAAAATGTGCAAAATGGCAAGAGTTGAATAAATAATTCTCTGTGGACTCTGGGCGCCTCAGTCTCGTTCCTATTTTATGCTGTTGTCTGTACTGCGTGTGTGGAAGGAGAGCAATTTTTTTCCCTAGAAAAACAACATGTCAGCTCTCTCTGCCAGTTTCAGTGACACTAAAGGCATTGCAGTGTGAGCCAAACTGGAGCCAACTGAAGCGTGCACACGCTCCTGAGCGGGAACCAAATCATCGGCTGCATCTGCCACCTCCTTGTTTCCCAAGCCCTCTGAGTTTCGCGTTTGATCAGTCTTTGTGTACGTGCATGTGCCTTCCTCTGTTTCACATACGTGTGCGCACACTGACATCTTACTAGCAATTTTCTTAGCTCTTTGACACATGATAAAGGCATCTGTTCCCAGATAAATCAGGCCTGCTGTTCAAAGTGTTTTCCCTAGAAAACACGACGGCTTCTAATTAAATAACTCAACAAGCAGCAGGAAGGGATAATGTGAAAATTGGAGCAGCATTTCAGCTTACATAGCACCCTTTCTGACAAGCAGCCCACAGTAACCGATGGACTTCAGAAAATCAAGCTGTGCTCCCTTCACACTGCTGATGCGCTTTGGAAGAAAGGGAGGGAAGGAAGCATGGATGGATGGAGTGAGAGAGGGGGGGAGCGGGGAGGGAGGAGAGGGAGAAAAGGAAGGAAGGATCAGGGGTTAGGTGAGGCCATATGTGGGGTAGCAAAATGGTCACTATGGAAGTGGCAATGAGTGAAGCAGCGGTGTGAAGCTGAAAGAATGGGTGAAGAAGCAGAGAGAGGGGGGAGGGAGGAGGAGAGGGAGGAAGACAGGAACCCTTTCCGTGCCTTCATTCAGCCCTAGCCCTTCCTCAGAGGACAGGGACACTGCTGAGGTTCTTGCTCTTCCAGATTTAAAAGACAGTCCCCTTTCCACACCTGGGATAGTTCTTAAGATTTTTTTCATGCTACCCATGATGACATGTTGCAGATGGGTGGAACTGAAGACAAATGGCCAGATAGTAAAGAAATACTCTGGCTCCCTCTCTTCCTTTACCTGGAAGGAGCCATCACTAAGGGATTACACTGGAAACAGACTGGCAGATTGGGAGGGTGGGCAAGTCCAAGCCACCAGCCTCACCCTCATGGACTATAGACGATTTATCTGACTCCCTGCATCAGCCCTTGCTTCCTACAGTCTTTCCATGGTTCCAAAGAGGTCTTGGAAAGGTATAGGACACACGTTTGTCTTCCTTCCTCCTGGCCTACCACAGATCAGCCTTACAGTAAACACCCAAATTCCTGTCAGGATGTGATTGGTCCCCCAGCTCCTCACCTCTCCTGCAGCTTGCCCCTGGCTTACTGATCTTCATGCTCCTTGCTGTTTCTGTAACTTACCATGTACTTTCTGCCTCAGGACCTTTGCCTCTGCTCTTCTCTATGCCTGGAATGCTCTTTCCCAAAGAGCCTCACAGGACTGGTTTCTCTGCCGCATTTCTCTGTGAAAATGTCACTTTGAAAGGCCTTCTTTATAACCTCTCCATGACTTTGTATTGTTCATCTTTCAAGCACCTGTCCTTCTCTTATTTTTCCTACATCCCTCATAGCTTTATTTTGCATTGTCTGGCTCCCAGACTGGCATGCCAACTCCGGAAGGACAGAGCCTCTCTCTGCTGCCCTCCCTGCCACTTCTGTCACACCTAGAACAATGGCAGGCACACAAAAGGTACTCATCAGACAGTGCTCATGTTGGGTCAAATGACCCTGAGAGGAATGCTAGCAAGATTTCAAGGAGGGGCCTTAAAGTGGGCATCTTGCAAGTGACATTCATGCAGCTCTGAGTCTCAGGCCTGGTACTTCCCCGGTCCATAGAAAGCAAGCAGTTGCCATTTCTTAGATGTTGCTTAGTTATCAGTCTGGTGGTCATGACAGAGAATTTTGCTTAGAAAGAACAATAGTGAAAAATGACAAAGCTAGAACATTCTAGGGAAACCACGTATTTATAAACAGCTAAAAGAGGAAGTATTCCCAGAGGAATAAGTATTTATAGGGGTTTGCTTGAAGTGGTCATGTTTTAACTTTTTTTCCCTTTTTTTCCCCTTGTGAATCCAGCAGTCCTACCTAGAAGTCATATAATCAGAACCTATGCAGAAGAATCAACACTCTCAGTGATAACTGGTTTCTTAGAGAAGAGTCATTAGCTACCAGGAAGTTCCCCCATGAGTCTGCCTGGAATGGCCGTCACCAAAAGCAAACCAGAGTAGGGAGGTCTGTAACTATTTCTCATGTAGACATTACCCAGTTCTCCATATGCCCTTATGTATTTGAGGATCAGAAGCATACTTAGAAAAATAATCCCCCCTTCTGTGGGTTTAGCTGCTTAAAGGCAGGGTTATATAACCAATGCTAGACATAGAACAGTCTTCTTGAGGGAAGATGAAGGAAGGGGACATGTGAGAAGTGGCAGTTTGTGAATCCAAGGGCTTGCCACCATAGCACTGGTGCTCACATTTAGGACTGTCCTGGACATTGTACGTTGTTTAGCAACATCCCTGGTTTCTCTGTCCTAGACAGACTCTACCTGCAATGGTGTCAACTAAAACTATCTCCAGACATTATCGCAGGCCCCCTGCAGGTGGAAGCAGAACCGCTCCTTCTCACGTTGACTCCCTACCCCCATAGACAAAGCCACCAGAAACAAGAGAAAACAGGAGAAGTAAGTTAAGTAAGAGGAAACAGGAGAACTGAGCTCCAGTTAACAGGGGGTGGCGGAGATTGAAAGTGGAAGGGAAAGAAAGAAAGAACTATAGAGACTATAGGGACCCAAGAGCAGAAGCTCAGAGAGGAGGAACATGCCACACCAGCTCCCACCAGCAACATCAAACTCAGCTTGCAGATAAGACCAGTGGGTGGAGTGGTCCATTGCAAGAACTTCTCATGATTATGGGTCCCTTTGAAAGACTCAGGGCATTATAAGCAGGCCAAAGGGGCAGTGAAGCCTATTAAAAAAGGGAGCGTCTTGTGTTTTCTCAGATATCTTATCAAACTGACTTTACGAATTCAAAGCAGGAGGAGAAAAAAAAAGGCCAAGCCAGAATGTTCTTTCCCTTAAACTTAAAGACTAACCAAACTTCCTGCCAACACGCAGGAGCCTCAAGTAATTAAAGCAAAATGGAGCACTCTTTCTCTCTATTGTGTCTGTTTTTAATCCCCAGAGAATTCTTATTCTAGAATCTAGAATGTACATACAAGCAACTTGGGATTTATTGATCCTGGCCCCAGAGTGGTTTTGCACAAAAAGGGCAAGGGAAGTCATACAGACAAGCATAGTAAGAGGAAACACGGATGTATAGACAGAATGAAACTGAGGAAGTTTCCAGTCAGCAGGTTTGGCACAGTTCTGTAGGGCACTTGTCGCTGGCCAGCTCCCTCAAGGTGCCTTGAAGGGGCTGACCTAGGGACACTGGCAGGGACCTCTCTTCATTTATGGTCAAGGAACCCAGTCAGCCACAGGAAAGTTAAATGTCTTATTTATCACACAACAGAAGATTCAGCAGAACCTCCTCTGAGGCTCTGATGCACTTAACAGAGCCTAAGTAAATAAACAAAGAGGTCTTGAGAAAATAAAACTCTTCACACCTCCGTACCCTCTTTATTGCAGACTCCACCTTAGCAGTAACCCACCAAGCTCTGATCTAACCTCAGAAACAAGCCCAACAGGTTGAACTGGTCAGAGAAGGCAAACTCAACACATCTTCCCACCTTAGGCTCCTAAAGAGAATGGCTGATCACTGTGCTCCGGATGGGTTTTGTTGAGGACAGCTTGTGAAAAAAAAAATCTCTCCTTCACGGGCTGTTTATTGTGAGCGTTCTTCATTTTCCTGTCAATTTCATCCTCAGCCTCATTTCTCAGTAAGGCTGGAGACCTCAAGCGTCATACTCACATGTAACATGAACACCATCAATTTCCTAGCACATGTACTGTATGCCAGCCCAAAGGACTTGACCCAGGTTAGCTAACCGAATCCAGGTTGGACCCTTGTTGGAACTTCTGCAGTTATGAATTATCTGTGCCAGTTTTCTTCTCCTCTACATACTTTTCCATACCCAAAATGTAGGCAAAGGTAACAGCCAGATAAATACTGAATTAGTCTCTTTGCTTGTTTGCTTTTGTTTTTTTGTTCTTGTTTTTTGAGACAGGATTCCTCTGTGTAGCTTTGGCTGTCTTGGATCTTGCTCTGTAGACGAGGCCAGCCTCAGAGATCTACCTGCCTCTGCCTCCCAAGTGCTGGGACTAAAGGCATGCACTAGCACTGCCCATCTTGAATTAGTCTCTACTTTAGGTTGTTAAAATTGTCCCACTCAAAATTCCCTTCTTGGTATCTCTAGCCCTTCGAAATGAGACCATGCAGGTCCTCTTGTCAAAATAGAGTCTATTCCCCAAGTCCTTAAATTTGGGGTTGTTCCTGTGACTTGCTTTGACCACCACACTGCAGTCAGAAGCCTGACAGAGTTTTAACCCTGGGCGTCTGAAGGCCTTGAACCCTTCTCCTCACATGCTTAGAAACCTGTGACCACCACATGGAGTAGGTCAGACTTCCCTGCTGGAAAAAGAAGAAGACATCTCTGGGAACAACACATAGTCTAGATCAGTTACTCCCTGACTGACCTGATGGCTGACAGATGAGCAAGTCCAGGCAAGAGAGGGGGCTTGGCCTGGCTCAGACTGAATTAGTCACCCAGTTCAACCAGAGACTAGATACATGTGTGTTGCTTTCTACCTTACATTTTGGGCTACTTTGTTTCCCAGAAAATGTGTGACATTTAGAGTAAAGTTGTCTTTTCTTTTCCTGTCTTTCAATTCTCTAAGAATTACAGTGTGCAGTTCCTGAAACGTATTCAACCACATAGCTCATCTCGCTTTCCTTTTTCTCTTCTGTCTTATAGACACACGCACATCCAAGGAAGGTAGAGATGCATTGCTCTAACTCACTCATCACAGAAGAACTGGCATTTGTCTATTTGCAGGCTTCATGAAAAAACATGGGGGTCTTTTCTTTCATGCCCATTTGCAGTTTTTGCTAAAAAACAGCTTTGGTCAAAACAGTTACCTTAATGAGAACCTTATCAACCAGGGCAAGGACAATGCATATCAGCTGAGAAATCTCCCAAACATTCCCCATCACTCCTTTGTTTTTACTGTGGGCTGTAAGGAATTCGAAACAATACTCAAAGGCTCCCCCTAAGAAAACCCTTTCCAGAAGAAATAAATAGCAGTAACTC